>CM046849.1:9589201-9761701 GCA_025618425.1 Heliocidaris tuberculata | reverse complement strand
GTGAGCAGCCCATTTTCTTGCTTTTAGAGCATTTAATTGCCTGGGTTCTGGGTGCCCTAAGAAACCGAGCAACATCTCAAACGTGTGAAAACATTTTGTAATAATTATTTAAGACAGACTACCTATGCATTTTTGCATAAAATTAATCATAAACAGTTGGTTTTATAGTGATTGCTTATGCATTCAAACTTTGGATTGGATTTCATCGTAAGAATAGAATGCACAATTATGCATTTTATCTGAGACCATATGTTTAAGTTCCCAATTGAACTCGGGTGAGTTTTTTCTTGGCTGATGTATACTGGTATGTTCTTCTTTGGTTAACCTTTATAACGTACATGTATCAGCAATGTACGTGTATGTGGGTAATTTATTGCTCGACTATTGATTTAAAGGGTACCAATAACCTTCAAATATTATGCTCTGTATGTCTGGGGTTCCATGTCTCCATACTATATTCAAAATATAAGCTTCAGATATTACATCTATGAAGAGATATTGGAAGTTTGAATACACTGTCAATAAAAATGAAAGCGACTTATGAGTAGATTAGCCATTGCCCAGTATATATGCTCGAATATGTTAGAGGGCTTGCTAGGAACCCAACTCTGACTTGGGTCCGTGGGGTTTCATTCTATCCTTTCTGCTGGGCTTGATTTTATCCTTTATTTTCTTCATACTCCTTAACTGTTAAGCAATATAAAGGGCTGGTCACATTTGTCTGATAACGATAAAGATAACGAGATTTTTCATTAAAGGTATACACTAGAGCTATCCTTCTACAGACACGGGTATACTCACACGTACTCACCATATGGTAGGGTATACCTTGTTAGGAGGATGAAACCCTGGGGAAATATCCATTTTAATGAAAAGGGAGGATAGAGAGAAGCAATTTTTTAAAAGTTCCATTAAAGATTCTAGGACAACTACCCCCTAGACAACTACCCCCCGGACAACTACCCCCCGGAAAACCACCCCCTGGACGACTACCCCCCTAGGACAACTACCCCCCAGGACAACTACCCCCCAGGACATCTACCCCCCAGGACAACTACCCCCCAGGACAATTACCCCCCAGGACAACTACCCCCAGGACAATTTTTCTGGGGGTAGCTGTCCAGGGGGTAGTTGTTCGGGGGGTAGTTGTCCGGGGGGTAATTGTCCTGGGGGGTAGTTGTCCTGGGGGGTAATTATCCTGGGGGGTAGTTGTCCTGGGGGGTAGATGTCCTAGGGGGTAGTTGTCCTGGGAGGTAGTTGTCCTAGGGGGGTAGTCGTCCAGGGGGTGGTTTTCCGGGGGGTGGTTGTCCGGATACGTCCATTAAAATCGGTTACGAAATGAAAAAGTTATGAAAATTTGAAAAGTCTCAATTTACTTTCTATGGCGATCCTCAAATTGGCAATGCTGCTTCAAAGTGACAGGTTTAGTAGTACAACTCTCCATATGTTTTGTACACAAGATTTCATGTTTTCTCCATTATCTCTAAAGATGCTGCTTGTCTTTTTGTGAACTCAACATATGTTGTATCAAATACATTTTCCCATGATATATCTTGAGCTAAGAAGGAGACAAGCTACACCTTGAGAGATAATGGGGAAAATATGAAATTTTGTGTACAAAACATAAAGGAGAGTTGTACTACTATACCTGTCACTTTTAAGCAACATTGCCAATTTGAGGATTGCCATAGAAAGTAAATTGAGACTCTTCAAACTTTCATAACTTTTTCATTTCGTAACCGATGTTGATGGAGCTTTTTAAAAATTGCTTCTCTCTATACTCTCTTTCATTAAAATTGATTATTCCCCAGGGTTTCATTCTCCTTTAATTGAAAATCTCGTTATCGTTATCGTTATCGGACAAACGTGACCAGCCCTTAAGGCAGGCAAAGTTTTTTTTAGGTTGATTTTGGTGCCCTTTAATGCTGAAAAGAAATGATGGTTGATTTTGCAGGTGCGCAACTACTTGTCCTACAACATAACAAAGGCTGCCTTGGACCAATTTACAAGATGCACTGCTTTGGGTAAATGATGCTACATGTTGATTTTAACATTTTCATGGTGATCAGTCATTTGTCAAATTGAACTACTGATATTTTCAGTGATGTGTGTCCTTGGGAAAATGGGCTTTTAACTCTATCATGGGGGGGTGGGTACAAATCTCAGAAAATTTTCTGAGAACCCCCCTCCCCCCCCAAAAAAAAAATGGTCATCACACATTTTTGGTTCTCTGTGCCCTTTACAAATTCTCTGACAAGCAAGCCCCAAAAAAGGTCTAAAGGGGGGGGGGTGCACAATATACACTTTGTTTTGAAAATGGGGACGGCCTGGAGTCCGCCACTGGACTAACTGAACATACACTGTACTACACAAATCGACTTGATTTTGTCAAACTTATAGTGTACATGTACCATATATACCTCTAACAATTTGACAGTCTCATTAGATCCATAACAAATAAAGAGTTAAAAACCCAACTACATGTATTATTACCGGTACTTCAAGCCATTCAGCAACCCAATTTATTTCAATAAATTTGGTAAGTCGAATATTTTTTCAGATAATTGTAAAACTTATTTATCTAACCTTTACAAAATAAGTTAAATTGATATTGAGTTAAATGTCTACTACTCTGACCTTTTGAATTTGCATAAGGCTGGATAATAAAATGTCTTTGAAATATCATTGTATGAGGTGATACTGTGGCAGCAAATTGTAGTTTGTAATCACAAGACTAATTTTAGATATTGTTGAACTCTAGAATGCCTCTGCGGCTCTGCCCTCAAGTTTTTATGAGTCGTGACTGAAGTCCAATTAGTGTACATATTGGGCATGGGTAGATTTTGCTCAGTTAAAATTTAATTTATCCTCAAGACCTCAATCATGAAAAATCTTAAGTGTCAACAAAATTTACCGAATGGAAAGGTGTAATTAAAAATGGAGACTTCAATGAACTTAAAAACTTTATGCAGTTGAACCTTGTTAGAAAGTACACTGCTATAACAAACTCATTATACCAAGTTTATTATACTTGTCCCACTTCTTTGTATTCTATTGTAATTTAACCCTGATATAACAATGTTTCGATGTAAAGAGTTTATTATAACAAGGTTCCACTGTATACTAAAAATACTTAATTACTGTCTGTACATGTACTGTTCGATATCCTGTGTTTCTTGATGATGGTAGATATTCTTTTATCTCTTTTTTTCTGCTTAGATCTGGCTGCGAAAGGTGTCCGAGTTAATGCAGTAAAGTGAGTCGATCATGCTGAAGGCAACATTTGTTTGTAAAATTAATTGACCTTAGATATCTGTAAGAAGAGTACTTAGGCTATCATACCATGACAGAATATCAAGAGGAAATGCTTGAAAAGGCATACGTCGATAGAACCCTTCTGAACATTATGAGGAAAAGACAAGTTTGGAGGTCATATGATAAGAAGACAAGGTACAGAATATAGGAAATTGAATAGACAAAAATCAAAGGGAAAGAAAAGTGTGTGGTCAAAGGTTGAAATCAAGAATTCTGTTTGAGTAGGATACTGACCATAACGCAATCATGCAGATGCAGAATTAAAGTCCGGTAACTCTGAGGAAGTGACCAAGGATTACAGGATTGACCTCTCCTCGGGGGGGGGGGGGGGGGGGGGCTAAATAACTTAGGAATGAAATGCCCAAAATATATCAGATGCATGAGCAAACAGAGGAGAAAAAGATGGATATGAATAAATATGTTTTTTCATATATATACATGTACATGTATTGTGTACATGGCTAAAATGTCCTAAATAACTTAGGAATGAGATGCCCAAAATATATCAGATGCATGAGAAAACAGAGGAGAAAAATTAGATGGATATGAATAAATATGTTTTTTAATATATACATGTATTGTATACTTGGGAGGAGGGTTGAGACACGTCTTTCGATGGCAAACATGCTGACCTTTGAATCTTTGTTCCCCCTATTACAGCCCCGGATCAATCATGACCCCTATGCTAGCGAAACATGGACTGGCCGATGAGCAACTGAGAGAGGTATTCAGCTTCATTATTAGTCGAAGCTAATTTAGAGTTGTGGTGGTTGGAGTGGTGTATAAAGCCAGGGGGGCATGGGGAAGTTGGCAAGTTTAATGATGGAGGGGGGGGGGAAGGGAGAGAGAAAAAACAAAGGGAAGGGGGAAAGGCAACATGAAAAAAAAAACCCAAAAACATGATGATCTGATACACACCCCCCCCTCACTTTATGGACTCATTCTCTTGCATTTCATCCACCTTATTTTTCTGACCTTCCCCCCCCCCCCCGGCAATATATACATTTGCACAACTCATAGGCCTATCCGATGCTCGTTAATAGCCATCATCATCATACATCAAGCCTTGACTGCCGAGAAAGTATTATCAGCAGCCATTTTGTTTAATCCGAGCTCAGTAACCATCTTGGGATATCAACTCCCTGCCGAACACAAATACTTTCCACAGCAACTCTTTCTTTTCAATGTGGAATTGAACAAAGATTCGGCACACAAAATTTCATTGCCAGAGATCACCTCCTGTTGCTTCTACAGCATGTCAGATTTTATGGGCAGTCCCAGGTGGTTTAAGGAACCTTTCTATTTCTCTAATCCTGATGCGATTTCCTTTCTATACTCCAACTTAAGTTATATTCAAAGCAATTTTTGCAAAGAAATAGGTGACAATAAAAGTGACTTAAGTCGCAGAACTCATGAACCTTTACAGCTAAACAAGTCAAGATTCCATTAAATTTTTTTTTTGTGTGATTCAGAAACTTGGTACGATTCATCCGCTGGGCCGGGTAGGAGAAACGTCAGATGTGGCACCCATCATTAAATTTCTTGCATCCAACTCAGCGTCCTTCATCACTGGTGAAACACTGTCAGCAGATGGCGGCAGACATTGCTCCTGCGCTCGATAGTTTGTCATTTTTTTTTGTCGAAAATCATGCAAGGATTACTTGTATAAATCTTTTTTTTTTTTAAGAGATGCAGTTCGCTTGAGGTAGAAAGGTTTCCTTTCCAATCAGATATGAACTTCCCAGAAGGAGCCTGATTTCAAAATGACAAGGGCTCATACTCCTAAAGATGGACTAATTTAAACCCGAGTTAAAGATGAAGTTGAGTTCTGGTGTGTGTGAAATTTCTACTATGATTTACCATACTGAATTTCTACACGATATTCTAGTCATTCTGTGTTTCATCATACCAAATGTTATACCAAAATCATGCACCAAGAAAGGCTTTGGATTTTTGAGTGCTTGTGCCTTAAAAAATGGCAGGATTGTAGCTTGCCTTTGATATACATGTACTAAGATGTATAAGACCAATATATTCCAATTTTTGAATTTTTATATACGCAGAGTCCCTGATGACAATTATTTGATACAACTGATACAATGATGTATCAAAGCATCTAGCATATTTGTATGGGCATGCCTTGGTCTAATATCTTTTCAAGTCCTTGTGTCTTTTAATACCAGAAATGAATGAAATATTTAGCTATAAAACTGAGAAAAATTTTGTTTTTATTCCTCTTTGTGTTTCTCTGTCTGTATATGTATACATATTAATATATTTGTGGTTTATGTTTCCACTTGCCAGATATTTCCATTTTCATGCCAGATAGAGAATATATCGGAAAGAAGTATAGGTTTTCGCGGTCAAATTCGTAAAATTAGCTTTCAAATTCATTTCCAAATGCTTGTATTCAAGCGATTTGCTTGTCCCGTTTACTCCTTTCCTTAGTTTTCAGGCATTCAAATTCATTTTCCAGCTTCGAAAAATGTGCTTTGAACATCCAAATCAATTTATCGTCGTTCAATTTAAAGAGACCAAAGTGTCATTCAAATTCATTTACGACAGATTTGGGTGCGGAATTGTGCTCGAGTTTTACTTGCCTTTTTATTAATAGGCAGTCAAGTTAGCTGTATGTTCATTATTTTCAAACATGTACAAGAAATTGGGGGGGGGGGCAAACTCTCGTGGAAATGAATACTATGTGAAAGGTAATGAGAGAATAGTGGTTGCATAGCTTAAATCAAAGTTCCCCAGAGCTGTCCTCCCGTTTGAAATTTTTGCATTGGCATTGGCGTTCTAAGCCATTGACCCGGATTCGATTCCCGGAGGAAACATTTTTCCATCCTTTGCAAAAATTTCAAAAGGGAGGACACCCCGGGGTGGGGGGCATGTCTCATTGAGGCCTATACATCATCCCCGTACACGAAAACCGATAAAAATGGGACCTTTTCAGCATTAGGCGTGTAATCTGGGTTACACGTTAAGGGTATCAAAAACAGCAAAAATCAAGAAAAGGGGTATCAAATTCAGAGGTGATATGAAGAAGATCCGCTGAAAGGGGGGGGGGGGGATACAGTACGGTAAATGTGTTCCAAATTAGATTAAATTTCTTTCTCGGTTCCTTTTTGGTTAAAAAAGGTCCATCATGATGATATAATTCTCAAATACATGTAGGATGTAAAAGACCACGCAAGATAAAAAATCGCTGTTAAGGGTATAAACACTTAGAGATGTTACACGGATGATGTACAGATCTCAATGAGACATGCTTTTGTTATTGTCTGATTGTGCTCAAAGTCTATGACGTGGAGTTTGCTCTAAATAATTTTTTGTGACATTGCGAAAATAGGAAGTCTGTACACTCATTCATTTTGCAGGCAGATTCCATGGTAAGACATGAAGATATCATTACAAACGTATTATATGAAAGTCTCTCACAAAGATATTTCAATAAATATGGCATGAAATCTAGATCAAAGTGGAAGCAGTTTTAATACATAGTACTATATATATTTTTTTCAAGGTACAAAAACCTTCATGATTTTCTTTTGTGCCAAAACATTCGTTATGATAAAATTCAATAAAATTCAATAAAATTGAACATTATTTTTCAAATACATGATTTGTATTTTACTTATGTCATACTACCATAGTACAGTGGAACCTTCTTGGAAAGAACACTACTCTAACAAACTGTTGTTATAACTAGTAAATTTGCTAGTCCCGGTTCTTTGTTTTTTTCGATTGTTTTTTAGCCGATATACACGTACTGTAACAAGATTTCAATATAACAAGATCATTTCTTAGGGCCCAGGGAGTTCATGGAGTAAACCATTTTTCTAGATCCCAGGGAGTCTGTTATAATGGAGTTCCATTGTATTATTACCTGTTCAGAGTGCTACAAAAATTCACTCGACCCAATAACTTGGGACAACCAAATTACTTGCCCCTTTGCAGTGGGTTTCATGTCTAAGATGGCCAACAGTGGAGTCAACTTCTTGTCTTGCATTTTGAGGGGGAGGGGGGGGGGGGGGGGTAGGAACAAATTAGCCTGCCATCACATTACAGCAATGCCCCTGGGGCCCAGATAGTCTGTAAGCACAGACTCTGTATTGACATACAAAACACATACGAGAAGAAAAACAAACCTGATACTGACAGTTCCCGCAACTTATGTATACCTTATAACTGAAAGGGTCTATGCCTGCAGACTAAGTACATATCCTTTTCTGTATTTAAAAAAAAGAATGAAGATTAGCTCCTTTGATCACGGTTGTTTCGGAAGGGCATACAGAGGACACCTACAACCCTCTTTACACAAAAAATATGTTTAGCACTCCTTTAGATCTAAAGTTAAAAACCAAAAAAAATAAATAAAGATGCTCCATAGATCAAATTTTACAAATTTTCGCCCATAGGACTTTCTCAAGTAATATTTAAAGATTTTATGTTACATCTAAACACACACAAAAAAAGTAACTCCCCCTTAATCAAATTGGCGTAACTTCTTAACAAAAGGGTTGTGAGCAAAATAACTTGGCAAGAGTATTCTTACCTTTTTTGACTAACTTCCCTGTAAAAATGAGATTGATCCATTGAGTCATGCATGAGTGGGCAAACATTAAAGGAGAGTGTAGGAACACTCCTGCCAAGTTATTTTGCTCAAAACCTTTTCGTTAAAAAGTTACACCATTTTGATTAAGGGTGGAGTTACTTTTTTTGTTATGTTTATATATACAGTCTATCAAGTATCCATGTAGACACAATAAATAGGTTCTCTGAGGTCCTCACTGTTTGCTAAAAAGCTTATTTCCCTCTTGCTAGAAGAATATTTTCATGATTGTCATGAAGTTGGATCCGACTGTTCTTTCTTTCTTTCGAGCTGAGCCTCTAAGAAAGGGACGTAAACCTTCTTCTCTGCCGACGTTGCTGGTACATAGTGACCTAAAACAAAAGAGACAAAATGTGACAATGTTGTTTTCACACCGAAACTGAACAGTAACTGCAGAAGCAAGACATTAAAGTTTAAAAGCAGTAAAAAAAAGGGATTGAAAAGTAATATAACAAAATTTGATTATCATAAATTTTCTGGACAAGTTAATATATCTTCCAGTGTCCAGTTGTTTAATAACTTTGCTCGGGGTGCAGAGGTGGGTTCAAGTCCTTGCATGGCACTTTCATCCCCTGGCAAGGCATTTTGTCAACATTGCTTCTCTCCACCCACATGTTAAATGGTAGGATGCAAAGATCATTTTGGTTGGGCCAACATGTGTGCCTATAGTGTGACAACTGGCTGGAAGTCAAACTTATGAACTTTCTAAATATTCATCAGATTTTCTTCAACTTCCACTGACCCAGTTAACCCTTTATAGCACCTACAGATTACTTGCACCGTAGCCATTTACTCACTGAACTCGCTACTCAGTAAACCATCTTGCGGCACAGACGCTCTGCTGTATGCAAAAAAAATCTTGCCACAGTAACGCATCGTTTTCAGTGCGGATTCTACACTGCTTATGTCTAAAGATAGCACACACAAAATTTTATCGCCAAAGATCCCCCGGGTCCACTCGCTATTCATAAGAACCGCTATTCATTTAACACGCGCTATGAATAGCGGTCCTTATGAGCAGTTATGAATAGTGGTCCTTATGAATGGATGTCCTTATGGATAGCGAGGAAATTTGTCTATGGTTTGCTCGCTATTCAGAAGGACCACTATTCGTACAAAACCGCTATTCATTTTGTCACGCGTTATGGATAGCGGTCCTTATGAATAAGTGGTCCTTATGAATAACGGTTCTTATGACTATCGAGGTTACCCCAGATCCCCTACATTTGCTGCAACACCACATCATTTTTTTCATTTTTTTTTCAATTTTTTAATTTTTCAATTTCTTTTTTTTTTTGGGGGGGAGGGGGTTTCCCGGTTGGCTCAGTGACTAATTTTTCGATTTTCATTAAAATCAACTTGATATCAGTACAATTCCCCTTCATGCTATGTCCACACATGATGCAGAAAACCACCTCAAAAAAAAAAAAGGATTGGCTGTAGCAAAACAAAATTGCGTAAGTATAGTGCCCTCATTTCCTAACAAACAAATTAGTAAGTAAGCTTAGGGGTCTTTGTTGCTTGCAACTACTTTTGTCTCATTCCCACTTCCATTCACTTACACAAAAAATGGTCTTTATTTTGCCTTAAGTCTTTTTAGACATTTTACTGTGTCACGTGAGAAAGCGGCAGCAATGTTTTTTTTTTCAAGAAGAATAAGAGTAAAATTGCAAACATTTACCTCCTGTGTGGTTTAGAACTGCTGGCTCAGAAAAGTATTGTAGCATGTCCTCACTTGATTCTGTAGAAGAAATGATATTGGAAAATCAGTTGTTTTGAAATTCTTTGACGGAAATGCCAAACTTTAATTCCAGGAAACAGTCTTTGTGTAATATAAGCTATTTCTTAAATGAACGGATCTTAAATTCCATAATTTACAAAGAGAAAACACATTAACCCTTTCAGGACAGGAATTATTTAAGGGTTAAATTGATCACATTTTGTTCTTCAAATTGGCAACAATAATATTTTCTTTTAGTGGTACATAGTTTGAATAACTTGTAATGTCTTTGAAAAAAATATACAAGGTTAGGAATTTGCCGTAAAGTTTTAAAAATTGCCAATTTTGATGAAAAAAACAATGATTTTGAACCTCTCAATGTGTTGCCAATTTGAGGATCTCAAAGTTTATTCTCGTTTTTAAAATTCCTGGCATCAAACGCAATATGGTTATGCAATAAAAATGGACATAGTGTGTGTAGAAAATTTTGCTCTTTCTACTCATGCATCTGGTATATTTTTTAGAGCTCTTAATCAAAAGTTATTGAGCTAAACCACACAATGTGGTCAATTGTCTTGAAAGGGTTAAAGGTTTTTTTAAAGGAATTTTGTTACTGAAACTAATAAAAAAAAGGAAAAAGATCCAACACAAAGGGCTTGAAAATGAGTATCATGAGCTTCCTTCCTGAACTCAAAAAGTAAACGCATAAAATGCATTTGAAAAAAAAAACTTTTAAAAAATGGATACCCAGCCTGATCCCCCACCCCAGGATGCTGCATGACCATATTTCACTCATTTTGTAACAAGGGTAAATGATTCCCAGCTATTAAAGGGATTGATTAACTTTGTTAAAAATACAAAAATCAGCTCAAATGCCATTGAATTGTGTGCAATCCTCTAACTACATATATAATTAAGGATATGTGAAAGTATGAGAGAAAATGGAACACGTTTACTATTCAAAAATAGAGAAAAAAGCGATCGATCGCTATAGCGCAAGTCACTCGGTTTCTTTGCTGCGCTGGCACACGCTGCAGTCACAAAAATCAAGCACCAGCGCTTGGCGATTTCAGAGCAGGTTTCCAGCCTGTGAAGAAATAGGGATTCGTTCATTGTATGGTATTCTGCGATAGAACCGTAAGAGTTCTTTAGGGTTCGGTGGTACTAGTATCCCGACATCAATGTTCAATCCTAAATATCCTGATATATAAACGACCGATCAGCTTATGAAACTCAGGCGATTCCTGTCTGACCTAAAGGTTTGCAATTATGATTACAGCATCAGCTGGAACAGTGATTTTTTTTTCAATCCTGGGCAAAGTTAATCAATCCCTTTAAAAGATTGCTGTATCTATGGCAATATCCTCACCTTTTGGAATGACCTGGTCTGTGTTTCCAAAGACATGAAGTGTTGGACAGGTGATTTGCTCCTTGAAGCAATAATCATGTCCTGAGCTTAGACTCCTGAAGCCTGCGACCAAGATGGCAAAATCGAAGGGGAATCGTGTGTCTAGGCAAAAAAAACAACAAAACAAAACAACAAAAAAAATCTATGAATATTATTCCTTATACATATCTATCCTCCTCTTCTTCCAACACCTCCTCCAGGTTTCTCTTACTTTTATTTCTTCTTTTATTGCAAAGTATAATCTGGAGTTCTGTTAATGCCAGGAAATAAAATTCTCAGAGAATTAAGAGATTATCTTGCTTCCTGGCTATTGGGGGAAGGATGTAGAAAGAGTCTTATCTGTTTATTTTCAACTTTCTTGTTTTCACTCCCTTCCTTCTTACTTGTTCCTTTTCTTTTCTTTTTATTAAATGCCATTCAGTTACATATCCCGATAGCACCACCAATGAATATCTGATTCCAAGATCAAGACATGTCCTATTATAAAACTCTGAAGCCCAACTCACACAAGGCGTTATTTCACTAGCATCAGTCACGCCAACTATTGTTCGATTCAACAGAATTAATGCTGCAGTAAGCAGTGAACAATAGACCCATACAGATACAGAAAGGTACCACAGGCCTCGCTAGCATATGAAAACGAGCGTTTGGCCGCATCCATTAGGTTTGTGTATATGCTCTGCTCGCTCTGAGCTTGAAAATTTTTATTGAGCAGAGCAGAAACAAAGTTTTGAGCGCATCTCTAGCATAGCATTATGTACACAAACCCAATGTAAGCGAAAAGAACGTGATCGACACTAGTGAAATAACGCCATGTGTGAGCGGTAAACGGCCTCTCAAAACTGACGTGGCAATAAAAAATGACAAAGTGTAGGGCACTTTAAACTGCTGTATCACATGATACACGTATAAATCAATATGCTTAGGGGCCTTTGTTGCAAGTAGCCACTACATAAATTTTTCAACTTTTGCCAGAGGTTTCTTGAGGGGTTCTACCATGTGACGTGTGAGCGAGGCTTTATTAACAATTCTACTTACCACCTTGCTCCTTTAGGCCACATATTAAAGCAAGCATGGCAGCTCCTTGGCTGAATGCAAGAACACCTGTAGAGAAGAAAAATATTGATACAATATTGAATGGCTTTGAGTGAGATACAAGTGTATATTGCACAAGCTATGAGCATATTTCACGAGTCGGCACGACAAGTGAAATATTTTCAAAGCGAGTAAGATACTTCCTTGTGTCCCACGAAAGAAAAGCCATTCAATATTATTATTAATTGTATGAAACGTAGTTCCTCAATTGTCACCAATACATGTCCTCTATGTTTTTGTATTAACTTCAACATTAAACAAAGGTGGAAAAACATTATTTTGTTCTTACTCTAGCATCTTGCCAGGGCTGCGCGCATACATCCATTGTCTTAGCTATTGCGTATTTAAAGGCGTATTCACTTTTTTACGCGTCGCGCACACCCTAAACCATGAGATATGGAGATATATTGCATGGTAATCCTGGTTCTTTTTCACAAAACATGAGATGTTGTTTTAAAATTGCACGGCCATCCAGGTACTTGTGCGCAAACCATGAGATACACCGATTTTTCTGGATGGCTGAAAACCGTTCCTACAAATAATAATGCATGTTATTGCATACCTAGTTGAGTGATATAGGGATCCAGTTGTAGGAGTGATGAAAATAATAATAATGTCAATATATACAAGCATAGCAACAACAACAAAAAAATAATAATAAAAAAATAATTATGTACTGCAATACTCATTATTATAAATGTTTCTTCTTCTTCTTCTTCTCCTCCTCCTCCTCTCCCTCCTCCTTCTTCCTACTACTACTACTACTTCTTCTACTACTGCTACTACTGTTATCATTATCATCATTATTATTATCATCAAAATATTACCATCAAATGGACCCTGTTCTTTGAAAGCTTGAGCAATAGTCTCTACTGATTCATTGAAGCCTGGGTTGACTTCCGTTTTCTGTGCTGCACGGAAACTGCCCTCTGTGTCAGAAAACCACCAGCCTCTCTCTTCATTGGTTGGAGCACTTGCATCACTTTCACTTTGGATTACATTAGGTGCATCGATGTAAACTGTAGACGAAAACAATTCTTCTGGTATCAAATGGGCTTGTTTATAATGATGTTATTAATATTATTATTACTATAATTATCATCATTATTGATTTGGCATTTATCAAAATCATCCAATATATTAAAATCTCTGATAAAGAAACAATATACAATGTACATCCATTCAACTCAAATAAAAGCAGTTATCAAAACACAATAATTTCATAGACACTTGTGCACTGGACACTAGAGGGGCTGGTTGGGTGTATTTTGAACCATTAAAAAGGCTGTTGATTAAATCAGAGGGCTAAGTAGTGTTAACAATATTTTGTGATTTTCCACAAGAAAAATATTTTCAGTTGATGATCTATTGCAATAGCCTTCATACATACTTGAAATATGTAACTCTATTATAAAGACATCTTGTTCGAGCAATTTAAGCTGATGAATATGATTTGACATATTGGTGTATCATGCAACATAGACCTCAGCCCGAATTAGATCGGGCTTAGTATTCAACAGCTTAATCACGTGACTGGAGAGGCAAAAGTCAATGGTTCAAACCTAAACACTAATGTCCTTTGACAAGATATTGGCCCGTATTCTCGAAAGCCGCCTAACTTTAAGCCCCCGCATAAGTGCATAGATTTAGGCCACTGAATTATGGAGTGCCAAATGTCACCCTCTTAATCCTACACGAATCACCACAGTTTTGTAACGAAATGCAATTGCAAATACTTGTCTTGATGAAAGTGAGTTCTAATGTTCATTGCACATCCAAATACACACAGTATATATTTTTAAATTTTGTTACATAAATATAGTAATTTATACAGAATTTTGGGGTTGACAAATAGCCTTCCATGAATTAGCGGCCTAAGATAAGTCGGGCTTAACTTAGGCTGCTTTTGAGAATATGGGCCATTAACTTCATCTGCCACTCTGTATACAGGAGAGAAAATGGCAGCCCTCAAGAAACATGAGGCATTGGAGGCCAAGCCTTCCAGTGCCTTGAGAAATGGCCTTGATGAGGGCTAATTGCATAAAGGTATATAAGCCCCCCCCCCCCCCATCCCCCCATCCCCCCCTCCAAAGTTCCCTTTTCTTTCCGGCCTTGGTGCCTTTTTTTACAAATCCTTGCACTGTAAAAGTGTCCATTTCATAAATGCTGGTCATTTCGTAGTGCCCTTTGCTACAAAATAGCCATATTTCAAATTCAAAACTATTTCAAAATTGTTAAACATTTTTATTGAGAGGTGGTTTTCCCCTATTAAAGTGCCCCTAGCAACCAGGTGCTGCCCCTAGACTCTGCAGAATATTTCAATGTGGTTTGGAAAAAAGTGGCCATGCCTGGTGCCCTGTTTCTCTCATTTTCTGCTTCTATTAAAAAATAATATTCTGTTCTTGTATAGTGCATACCACATTATGATATAACGTCTCTATGTGCTTCAAAATGGACTGGATATTATTACCCCAGCTTTACATGCACATGTAGCTCTGGCAACCGTAGCGCTCAGTGCTTTCAAGGAATAAATCCTATCAGTACCCATTTACTACACCTGGGTCAAGTGTATCAAATCAGATTACCGTGTCTTGTCAAAGGACGTTTGTGCTGTGGCAGGGATTCAAATTGGCAAACCCTATACCTTGCAGTGCACAGTCTGGTGACTTATCCACTATTAGAACCAATTTAGTACCAATGTGGATGTCCCCTTTCATGGAAAATGTACCTATTACTGTACTTCTGTACTCTTTTTATGTTGTAAGTACATGTATATCCTATCTGTGGTGTATCAACTGCCAGATGCCAGTGTTAACTTACCAAACTCTGCATGTTTTTTAAGAGCCTTCCTCAAAGATCCTGTCTTCTCACGAAAAGTTTTACCAGTCTGTCTAGAGGGGGGGGGGGGGGGGGGGGGGGGGATAAACACAGCCATAATCCAAATAATATTTCATGTATATAAAACACAATTCAAATTTGGTTAAAACATGCTTTAAAAATCTTAAAACTGCTATTGTAGTTCATATTCTTCAAAAGATATATCTTTGTTTAATTCTTAAATTGCAATAAAACATTTTGTGTTGAAAACATGCTTATTTGTAAAAGATAGATGATTTGTAACTGATTATCAGGGTGCTATCCCTTAACCCTTTCAGGACAAGAATTATTTAAGGGCTAAATTGATCACATTTTGTTCTTCAAATTGGCAATAATAATATTTTTCTTTTAGCGCTACATGGTTCTAATAAGGTGTGATGTTTTTTAAAACAATATTCATGGTTAAAAATTTTGTTGAAAAGTTGAAAAATTGCCAATTTTGATGAAAAACAATGATTTTGAACCTCTCAATATGTTGCCAATTTAAGGATTTCAAAGTTTATTCTCATTTTTAAAATTTCTGCCATCAAATGCAATATGGTCATGCAATAAAAATGGACATAGTGAGTGCAGAAAATTTTGCTCTTTCTACTCGTGCATCTGGTATATTTTTTAGAGCTCTGAATCAAAAGTTATTGAGCCAAACCACAAAATGTGGTGAATTGTCTTGAAAGGGTTAATTCTCGTATGTAGTTATTGTATTCCATCTACCATTCATGAATGTAAACATTAGCTTCTTATACTGACCTAAAACTTACAGCTCTTTAAATCTTTACCCACCCCCACCCCCATTACCTCCAAAGTTACACAAATTACCCACCCCCCTCCCCCCTTACCAGATACCCCCAAATTAGTTATGGAAAAAGAGAGAAAAGGGGATTTTACTTACCTATAACCATGAATACACAGGATCTGAGTTGAAAAAACAAAAACAAAAATTGCACAATTGTAAATGAAAGATGACTTAAGTTAGAGTAAAATTTACAAAAAAAATCAATTTTGTTATACAGAAAGGTATAAAGACAGACAACTGCTTCAGAATTGATAATTGATAATTTGATAATGTTGATAATTTTATTCAGTCTGATCCACATAAAATCATGGAAATTTGTTTTCCACCAGCATATTAACAGAAAGCAACATGAAAATAGTACAGTACAATGCAACATAACACATATATATATGTACAATTACACAAAGGAATTCCCTGCATGGCATTAATTTTGCCTATTAATTTGCCCTTTCATTTTTCATTAATGTTCACTACTGAAGTGTTAACTTGTACTCACTTTCCCTCTTTTATCTATTCAGTCTATTTTATTCTATTACTCTAATTCGTTCATTTCAGCTTCTCCTTATCATCTTCTCATCATCATCTTTTCATTCTTCTTATCATATTTCTGACTGTATACCATGTTCATACATGATAACTAATCACAACTTGTGTTCAAGGGTACAATGTATGTACTTATTTGAGAAAATTTGAGTATGTTTCCTTCTTCTTATTCTTCTTTTCAACTTCTATTTTCTTCTTGTTCTCCTGATTTCTCATCTTCTTTACACTTTGTTTCTTGTCATATTCCTGTTTTACGTCATACATTGCTGAAGGATAATATTGTACATCCATCCATTTCCAATGCATCTTTAATATAATACATTCATAGTTTTTATCAGAAATCGGATATAAACTTTGCAAACAGCTCATTACAAAACCTATTCTGTTTATTTACAGAAATATTAAAACTTAAATTGATTTAGAATTTAGAATTTCATTTTAAGATACATGTAGATTGAGAATGTTTCAATTTATTCAATTTAATTAATTAAAGATCCAGGTAGATCTAGATCTACCTTAGATCTACTTAAAAAGCTATAACTTTTTTTAGCTGGAATCTATCAAAGTACAAGTACAAAACTGTCAAAACACATACAGCAGCCGGCGCTAATTTACTTTCGCACCAGGTACCCCAAAATTGATTTGATCACATAGGTTAAGTTGCACCGGGTTTTGGATACCCGCTAGCTGGGCCGACGGCCCGCGTCACAGGACGGACACGTATAGTCATGGATTGTATTACCAAACAGCATTGTATTACCGAACGCGTACAGTTAAGCACCTAAAATGGCTTCCATACACATGGGACTACTTGTGTGTTCTCCTGCCATAAAAGCTAGTCTGGAGTACAAGGTTATCTTCAGATAAGCTTGTACATGTATAAGTGGATCTAGATATATGATGAAAAGTCAAATCATTGTGATATTTCCAGCTACTCGTTGGTGCGTAGTCGGTTTGCACAGCAGAGTGATACGACTGTTTCTGTCTCTAAGTGAAGAACTAACGAACGAGAGACAGAATTTTCGGTCTATTTTGACACATGCACAGAGAACACAGGGCAGAAGATCATAAAATGAGGCAAAAAAAACATAAGTAATATCTTACTTAGTTATAGCTCTCTCGTCACCCCGTTGGCCCCAAATCGGGGTAGGTTGTGTTTGTGTGTCTTTTCCCATAGGGGGCACACGTTGGGTAATACAATACCTTTTTAAAAAATTAAAGGGACCAAAATGCTGCGTTGTTGGGAAGGGGTTCGCTCAGAAGGGAATTTATTGCATTGCCATTAGATCTAAATCTAGATCTACGTTGTCTTTTTCAAATTCCAACTTCTTTTTCTGTAGGATTTTAAACATTCATTATGTAAGTTTGACAGATATTCATTTGCTATTGCATTTGCTATGCCTATGGTTGATTTTCTGAAAAGTGTTCGGCAATAGGATCCACTACCATGACTACCATATACGTCAGGTAATTGCCCGTTATTTCTAAGCTTATTGTCCCCGCCGAACGAAGTTCACGAGGGGACTATGAAACGGGCTCCGTTCGTGTGTGCGTGTGTGTGTGTGTCCGTCCGTCCGTCCGTCCGTGTGTGCTCAACTGTTAGAAAATGCTACTTCTCCGTCATTTCTTGGCCGATTTTGATTCCGATTGTTTTATCTGATAGGGCTGGGTGGGGGCTTCCAAACTTCTACACAGAATTTTGAAATTCATTAATTATGCAAATTTATGCAAATTTATTCAAAATTGACGAAAAATGCTACTTCTCTTCTATTTCACATCGGATTTTGATTCCAATTGTTTTATCTGATAGGGCTGGGTGGGGCTTCCAAATTTCTACACAGAATTTTGAAATTCATTAATTATGCAAATTTATGCAAATTTATTCAAAACTGACGAAAAATGCTACTTCTCCTCTATTTCACATTGGATTTTGATTCCAATTATTTCATCTGATAAGGCTGGGTAGGGGCTTCCAAACTTCTACACAGAATTTTGAAATTCATTAATTATGCAAATTTATGCAAATTTATTCAAAATTGATGAAAAATGCTACTTCTCTATTTCACATCGGATTTTGATTTCAATTGTTTTATCTGATAGGGCTGGGTGGGGGCTTCCAAACTTCTACACAGAATTTTGAAATTTATTAATTATGCAAATTTATGCAAATTTATTCAAAATTGACGAAAAATGCTACTTCTCTATTTCACATCGGATTTTGATTTCAATTGTTTTATCTGATAGGGCTGGGTGGGGGCTTCCAAACTTCTACACAGAATTTTGAAATTTATTAATTATGCAAATTTATGCAAATTTATTCAAAATTGACGAAAAATGCTACTTCTCCTCTAGATTATTTCACATCGGATTTTGATTCCAATTGTTTTATCTGATAGGGCTGGGTAGGGGCTTCCAAACTTCTACACAGAATTTTGAAATTCATTATTCATGCAAATTTATGCAAATTTATTCAAAATGGCTGAAGGTTCATAATGTTTTCATGTTTTATATTTCAATTGTATACATGCATTGTTGGTATTCTCTTCTTTTGCATGCAGTAACATTATTATGTTATTCACTAAAGTTTTTCACTGAAGTCTTAAGGTTCAGGCTAGTTAATTTCCACAGATTTGCACTTCCGGCGGGGACATTTATTACGCATTAATATTACATCAAATTCAACGCATGGGACACACCATAATATTTTCGGTATTTTTATAAACATTGATTGGTCTCACCTTCAATAAAACCGCTGACGCTTTGTTGGTCATTTTTTCAGGAGACGCCATTACGGATGAATAGACCACGGAATGTTAGCTGAAAAATTGATTTCCAACGTACCAAATTGTCAAAGTTCAGTTGCCGACGTGCATGGATTGGTATAGGTGGGAGGGCTAGTGCATGCATAGCCAGGCCAGGCCGAGGCCGAGGTCGACCGCGCCGCCCCGAGGGCTAGGCGCTAGCGCATAGCCAGGGCGGCTGGCCTGGAATTTAACATGTAGCGCTAGCGGACGTCGCGTCGCGTCATCTACACAGTGTGCGCATGCGCTTATACAGAATTAGTTTAGTGTGTACGTCTAGTCAAGACAAGATGTAAATCAATCGACAATTAAGAGCGAAGTTGCAATATTGGGGAACATCGACAGAATCTATTCTGGTTGGACTCGTCGACATTATTGGAGAGATCTACAGTACAAATTAAATCAGACATGTCTTCAAAATCAGGTAGGGTCAATGAAGACAATATAGACCTACAGATAAATCATAAAGACCTCATTTACTAAACTCAAAAGTTAGGTGATCATGATACATTGATAATCTTCATTCAATTTTCTAAATTCTAGAGCTAGACCGAAAATTCTGTCTCTCGTTCGTAAGTGAAGAGCTTATGCTTAGTTAGAGTTAGAGCTAACGAACAAGAGACATAATTTTCGGTCTATCACCAACCATAATTAATAGGAGTTAATATCAGTTCTGTGAGTGATAACTTATTAACTAACCTGAAACCAGGCTGTAAATTAAAATGTAACTCACCAACAGCAAAATGGGGGAGGTGAGGGGGGGGGGGGGATTAGGGAGGAAGGAGAGAGAGAGAGAGGGGGGGATTAGGGAGGAAGGAGAGAGAGAGGGGGGATTAGGGAGGAAGGAGAGAAAGAGAGAGAGGGGGGGTGGGGGGCAGGGAGGAAGGGGAGGGGTGGAGGTGTTGTTTGTCTAGAAACTTCAGTCTGGATTCGGGCTAACTCGGCACTAGGGCGAACCCGGCCTTCCCAGAAAATTGCAGCTGAGAGAGCCCAAAGAGTCGAGCCGATCGCAAATACTTGTTTTGAATTTCGCATTAATTAATTAGTCCACACATTTTAAAACACTTAAATTAAAAATTATGTGATATATAAGTGTAAAATGATTAGTAAAGAAGCTATTTTGAAAATATCAAGGAGTGAAATTATACAAAACGTGAAATTTAAGGCTAAAAAAACAGTACGAACTTAACGTGGACTTCAACTCTTGATCACAGCGCAGTGCTGAGTTCGCCCTAGTGCCAAGTTAGCCCAACCCCCTTTAGACCTATATCTAGATCTATTATTAGTCTTCTGTTGGGGGAATATCTGTCTTTAAACTTAAAGAAAAGTTTGAGTTCTGGGAAAGTTGAAAAATAATTTGTGGGATTTTTCATTCATTTTATGTTAGCTTGGAAGAACATCACAGTTAAATTGTCTCTTGACATGCCTGAAAAGGGGGTCCAGACAGCCCGACCCTGGATAACTCGACCACCTACCCTGGACAGCTCGACCCGGTTGAGTTATCTACATGTAGGGTGGGTTGCCTTGCCGGACAAGTCGACCCACTTTTTGTTTTTCATTTTTTCTGAACTAAATTCAGTCATTTAAAAATTGTCATTTAAGTGGTAAATTATAATGAAATGTATATATTAATGACGGGAAACATGGCAAGGCACCCCACACTGGATAGTTCGACCGGGTCGAGCTGTCCAGGGTAGGCAGTCAGGCTGTCCATTGTTCGGGTTCTCCAGGAACCCTGAAAAGGATTGCTCTTCTAAGTCCTCTCATTCAAAATATGACGAAAAATAGCTGAAGTGTTTGGGCCGAACATTCATGTTACAATGAGTGTGCAGTCTTATATACCCATTTCTGCATGTGTGCAGTGCATGTGCTTTTCAGCAAGATTGGGTAAATTTCTCTTTTTCTTATGGTAATCGTCAAAGGGCTGTTGCTATGCAGCCTACCACAACAATCTGTACGAAGACTACCTGATGTATATTGCAGGCACACTAAACACCAGGTTTACACCCTACTGTTTGCTAGAAGTGTAGAGTATTAACGTGCATAGGTTGAGTCTCTCCTACACACTGGGCCTCCAGTTAACATTCTGTCCGAGGAACAGAGTGTTTTCCCCTGAACCTGAGCCTGCATAGGGAACAGATGGGAGGGGCACGCTTACACACGATGCAGCGGCAATCATTTTTGTAAGGTCAGGCGCGGGACTCAAACCCACTCACTCTAATGACAAAAGTCATATTCAGAGCTTGACGACTAACCGATTGCGCCACACCGCCTCTGACGCCTCATCATTTTGATGATTTCAAAACCTCGCAGTATCCCGCTACACCAGTTCTTGTGGACATGATCAACCTTTCCAAATTGCTTTGAGACAGTTTCTTTCACAATGAAATTATGTGACCAGAAAGTTCTCAACATATCCCTCACAAAGTTAGACTAGACTATAATGGTAGATTGCTTTTAAATGGTTGGCTAGGAATATCATCATAGTGTTTTTCTCAAGTTTTGACAAGCACAAATTTGTACTTAAAAATGTAGTTGAATACCCGCACATTGTGTGTCTGGAAAGATCACTTTTAAACAGTAAATTGGACAACTTTTCGTGCAAATTGTCATAAATCTTTCACAAGATAGGTTGACAAAAGTATGAATTTTACACTGATGTTAGTGTTACTTGATGCATATTTTTAATGAAATCTGAAGGCAAAATTGAGAGGATGCACAGCCCCCCTCCCCCATCATAAATAAGTTGTTGATCTTCTGTACATACATGTAGCTACCTGTAATTCTATCTAGATTTACTGTTACTTGAATTTATAATAAAACTTTCTACAGCAAAACACCTGAATCATTTCTAACTTTTATACTGGTTGCAACAAGAAAATTATGACAAATAGACCTAGATGTAGTCTTGTAAATATTGCATTTTCAAAATTTCATGAGCTACCATGCAGCAATGCACAAGAAATATTAAAAGAATTAATATAGCAGTCCCAAAGACGACAGACGACTATACTGGGGTGACTTCCTACAAAAAGTGAGCATGCATGCGTTCCACTCTCAAGGTTTAGTTTCAAAAGGCCAAGATCTCCATCTGCCACAGTCAAGATGATAGATGATGATTTAATAAAAAGACAAAATCCTTTCTCTGTCATCTCATCTGTGTATCATCCTCCTCATATCTCCATATGAGTCCTTCCATGGTGGTGGGGCAATTTTTGTGACATATCAGAAGTGAGGAACTACATCTCCTATCGACCCTAATAATGTTTGCTAATATTTTAGTTCAAGGTAAAAAGCATAGCCACTTATGTTGAGAAGTACTCTAACTTCCTGGTGAATCGATATGGCAGACCCAAATTCTTTGTAATGTTATAAAAAGAAAAATGAATTTTAAGCAAAGCTTAACTGGGCACTACTATATATATATATATATATTCACTGCATAGAAACCTTCAACAGACGATTTCATCTTCCATGTGTAATAGAAGATCTCATACCAGCATTACACGGACATTGTCATAATTTTTGCCCTAACCCCATGAAATGACCCATATATGTTGTGTCTTTCCCCCAAGCAGTATTGAAGCTGGCCCTGGTGCAGATGGCCGTATCTAGCAATAAGGGTGAGAACCTGAGTCGAGCTGTCAAGTTAATTGGAGAGGCTGCCCAGGCCGGAGCTAAGATTGTTACACTCCCTGTAAGTACAGTTTTTTTAAAGGATTTGAATGACAGCTCAAATACTTTCCAAATCAAGAATACCCTCCCTGTCGATGTTGTGACCGCCCCCTCTGCTGAAGCCTTTCGTCCCTATATGACGAAAGGCAGCAGCTATTTCCAAGGAGGTTTTCCTTGCATCTGTTTAATAAATTATTGGCACATGCACCCTGCCCTTCCAACACACTATCTCATACAGTTCTGCAAGAATCTTTATGCTTCTTTTGAAGCAGACTACTCCTAAGAAGAAGTAGAACTTAAAACTCTGATCTCGAAATTTTTACTTCAATTCGTATAGATTATCAAAATCATGTGTAAATTTCTAGCAATTGATGAGAAATGAGTCAAGACATTGTGATAAGAAGAACTCTCCCTTTTTCATCACTGGGAATGCTCTTGATGTGGTCAACTTGCCACATTTGAATTAATTGTAAATAATAAAGATAAAATTATACCCTAAACAGAAGCACTGCATAGTGGCCTGCATGTTAATAGCCACTTCAAGGTGTTTTTGCAGTAACGACTATCAACAAGTCAAGACCAGACAAAAGTATACAGACTTTTTCTTGATGCAAATCAATCTTATATTGCAGGAGTGCTTCAACTGTCCGTATGGCACCCAGTTCTTTAAGGAGTATGCAGAGAACATACCAGGGAACTCGACTCAAACACTGGCTGCAGCTGCTAAAGAACATCAAATCTTTGTAGTAGGAGGTATATCTCCGTTTCCTATAACATATTTGGGCCAGTCCAAGGTATTTGGCTATTTCACATTACCAAGCATATTGGAAAATGAACATGAATTTTCATTAAAAGTATAATCTTCCTTCATTATTATGTCTGATCCCAGCTCTAATAGGGCTCCCAGCTAGATTTAACCATCCCAGGGCCCCATTTCATAAAACTTGTTATCAGTAACAACTGCCAAAGTTCTATAACAAATTTGCTATCAGCCAATGAGGTGCAAGGATTTCAGTAGCTTATAACAGCCATTGCAACTTGTTGTTGGTAACAAGTGGTATTATGAAATCAGTGATGTACAGTGACTTGATGAAATGTTCAAGAGCAAAGCTACTGAGTGATGAAGGGGAGGGTGCAGAGGGAAAGTCATATCATTTTGACTTCTTTTTATCTTCCCCTTTCCCATCTTTCTTTCTCTCTTTCTCTTATCCCTTCCGTGATTTCATTTTATTGGGGGGGGGCATGTGCCCGCTATAACAACACAACTGATCTTGTGCCTTATTTTTTCTTTCCAGGTTCTATACCAGAGGAGTCTGACGGCAAGGTGTACAATACATGTACTGTCTTTGATCCAACAGGAACCTGCATAGCCAAACACAGAAAAGTAAGAATATTTACTCCTTTATGTACTATGTAATATCAAGTTCTGGGAATGAGGAAAAATACATTCCCCAGATTCTGTAAACCAAATTTACACTGACTGTTCAATACTACAAATAAATGATAACTGTATAACAATTTTTCCTTGAAAATGTTAATTAACTGAGAAACACCCAAAGAGCATAAGAAAATGTACCCGATACCTTGTTTCCAGACTTATTGTGCTACGCAGTCAGATTTCTAGCTTGTTTCTGTTTGCTAGTTTGGATTATTGCATGATAAACGATTCAAATTTACTTTAAGAATATAAAATAAATAGAATAAGAACTTCTTAGCACAAGGCCATAGACCACACTTCTAAATATTGTAATAATTGTATTTTTATGATTACACTTTTGAAATTAATTTTGAAAAGTATAATCACAAAATAAGATTCAAACTGCATGTTTGTTTGTTTTTTCACTCTGGAACAAGAATTTTATGATAATTCTGTTATTTTGATTTAATTGATATCTCCAAAAAAATATTGGTGTCGGGAGTTAAAATTTCAAAGGTAAATGACTTCCAAAAGCAAGGTCCCCCAAATGAGGCCAAATGTAAGGAAATATTCAGTTGACAATATTTATCTGTAGCTTTTAAGCATAAATAAGTGGAAATACCTCAGTTAATACTCTCTTTTGTGGATTTTGGGGAAGAATGTTGTCTTATCTTATCCGATAGATCCATCTCTTTGACATTGATGTGCCGGGCGGTATTACTTTCAAAGAATCAGACGTGCTCAGTCCAGGATCAGACCTTACTACTTTTACTGCAGGTAACCATCAAAATCAAGATAATTTTTTGACTTTACGACACTTGCCCTGGTGACAAATGCTCCACGGTCAATTTTCTACTCTAGAAAATTTCACTTTGTTTGACACTCCCTCACTTTGTTCACCTATTTCTATTTTCTAATGTTCCATATCTTTGTCTGTTTTCTTCACTTTGCTCCATTTTCAACTCTTTGTGCATTTCTGAACTCAACCTGTCATTACCTGGATTCTCTCTCTTTATATTTCTTGCTGCAGAAAATCTCAAAGTTGGTGTAGGGATTTGCTATGATATAAGATTTGCAGAGCTGGCACAACTGTACTGCAAGAGAGGTAATAGAATAGTTTATGCTTATCTTTAAGTTGTTGTAGTTGAAAAGCCAGGGAATTTTCGTCGGTCTGGGGTGAGAACGAGAAATATCCATTCAAGAAATGTTCTGAGTTATATTCAAACTGGGGGGTGTTTCATAAAGCTGTTCATAAAGTTACGCATGACTTTACAAACAACTTGAATATGAAATACCAGATAGAATGCCTAAAGTTTTTCCTGATGTTTTAACACAGTGTGACTGTATTTCCAATAACCTCAATTAAATTATGGCAACAAATATACTTTGCATTAAAAATGTTTGTTATAATAAGAACGTTAATTCTACATCTGCACAGTTCAACTTTAGTTAATGCAGTTAAAAATGATTGAGCATCCCATTTGGCTTGTCATATTTAAGTCATTCATAAAGTCATGCGTAACTTTACGAACAGCTTTATGAAACACTCCCTGGACTAACTAAGAAATCTTATATAGGGTTCAGTGCATATGCATGCTTTGGTCAGCCTCACTGATTATGTTCTTCAACCTTCTACATGTAAATACTAAGCCTGAGATATCGTTGGCTGGAGTCTGGAAATTCTGTGTAATACCAGAATCAAGTCGTATCCAACAGGTGAAAAGGTACACAAAGCATTATACCTGTATGCAATAAAAAGAAGAGTATAGGCAAAAAGAACACCTCTTTGTTCGAACCAAATGTCCTGTATTGTACTGAAAAATAAACCTGATAATATCGTTAAGCTTGGTATAAGTCAGATTCCCTCAAGGCATGACTGGCTTATTTTGTTATAATTTTACACATTTCATGCAGTATTGTTACCACAGTTGATTATAAATGATGACAATCCTTCCCTAAGTACTTAATATATTCATGAATGGATTCAATGACTTTCAACCTTTGACCCCTTATAGGCTGTCATCTACTGCTGTATCCTGGAGCATTCAACATGACAACAGGCCCCGCCCATTGGGAACTCCTCCAGCGAGCAAGGTAATCACAATTTATCCTTGAATCTCATTTTCTCCTTTAATATTTGCTATGAGAGCCTTCATTCAATCTAGGTTTTAGATCTAATTTTAACCCTTTCAAGACAGGAATTATTTAAGAGCTAAATTGATCACATTTTGTTCTTCAAATTGGCAACAATAATATTTTTCTTTTAGTGCTGCATGGTTCTAATAAGGTGTAATGTCTTTGAAAACAATATACATGTTTAGAAATTTTGTTAAAAAGTTGAAATATTGCCAATTTGGATAAAAAGCAATGATTTTGAACCTCTCAATTTTGTTGCAAATTTAAGGATTTCAAAGTTTACTCTCATTTTTAAAATCCCTGACATCAAATGCAATATGGTCATGCAACAAAAATGGACATAGTGAGTGCAGAAAATTTTGCTCTTTCTACTCTTGCATCTGGTATATTTTTTAGAGCTCTGAATCAAAAGTTATTGAGCCAAACCACAAAATGTGGTCAATTGTCTCGAAAGGGTTAAGATGGTAACCCAAAATTTGGACTGGAGATGTTTCCTGGAATTTTTTTGCATAAAACATTTGAGAAAAGGTTATGTCAGACAGTGATAAGAAAGCTAACACTGTTTTAAATTCATGAAGATGTTTTGATACGGCATTCTTCAGAAGTATTGATTTGGCAACTTTGCCATATGTGACAGATATCTCAAATGCACTTTGTCTGACAGAAAATTTACTTTCAAATCTCTGTTATCACAGACTCTATGCACTAATTCAGGTAAATATGTGTATTACAATTTTTTTTTCCAACCAAGTGGACTGTAATCTGGATACATATATATATAAAATATATATATATATATATATATATATATATATCATGTGATACCATGATTCGAATCCCTGTCATGGCACTAACATCCTTTGGCAATTTGCCACTCTCTGCCCAGGTGAGGAAATGGATTCCCGCTAAAAAGAAATTTCTGGAATGCCTTAGCACCTTATCATGGTAGATCAGCTTAAGGGGGGGTACTGGTATGATGCTTTGTATGAAGTGCAGTAGAGTATATGCATATACATGTAAATGTATCTCTTATTTATTTATTTATTTATTTATTTATTTATTTATTTATTTATTTATTTATTTATTCATGCATGTCATAATGTCATAAAACAGATACCGCAGATACAAAATAAAGTACACAGAGCCAGAGTATACATAATGGACACACAAAGGTGCTGCAACATAAGCTTATGAAGCTTGAGTAGTTGTAACACCTAGGCATAGGCCTACATTAATTATTACTACATGTATATTTTCACAACTTTGATTCTACACAGAGCTCTTGACAACGAACTCTACGTTGCTACAGTATCACCAGCCAGAGACGAAAAAGCAAGTTACGTGGCATGGGGCCATAGCACGGCTGTCAATCCATGGTAAGATGTGGTACAAGCACTGTGTACAGCCCCCAAACATAACGTTTCTGACCGTATCTAGCAGAAAATTGCCATTGGAGTAGAAGGGGGGGGGGGGGTGTCCACAATCCTATGAACCACGAACCTCTTGTCAAGAATTCATGTTAACATATATCGTATTAACACTGAATGTCATTAAAAAAAAAAATATATATATATATATATATATATATATATATTTACTAGGGCCATACTTTTCAAGTTTCTTATCAGACTACAAATGATGTATAGAAATTATCAGAATTTTCTGAATTACATGTACATCATTGAAATCACATCTTGAGAAATGTGCATTGTTGTGGTTTCTGGTGCAAATGTGAGGTTGTATTAGGATGTGAGAGATTTTATATATGTATTCAGCTAAATTATCAAATGTCTCATAAAAGTCAGTGATTTTCCAACTTTAATGCTTGTTTCTATCTGTCAATGTTTTTTCTCCACTTTCCACCCTTCCAGGGGAGAACCGATAGGAAAGGCTGGGGCAGCGGAGGAGATTGTCTACGCCGACATCGACATCGCTGCAGTCGAGAAAATGCGAACACAGATACCCATCATGCATCAGAAAAGACCAGACCTGTATGAAGTCAAGGACATTAGTGAGAAATAAAAGTGGCAACATAATCATTCATGCATTTACCAAAAATAAGAATGATATATGATAAGAGCTACATTTATATCATTCACATATATATATATATATATATATATATATATATATATATATATATATATATGTATATATGCATCCCAGAGGACTACTGTTACACATGCATTTGATAGCAGAGCTGCACTAAGGTGCTGAAAGCATTCAAGGAATTACTTCCCACAAAGTATCATGAGGTATAAGAGTACCTGTGAGAGTGGCAAATGTAGATTAATGTCTTTCTCAAAGGACTCAAATTGCAAACCATTTTATCCATAGTGCGGTGATATACCTACTAGACCATAAGACCTCTATGTGATAAAGTTGTTGGATACTGCTATTGAAAATGAATGTTAACTTCAAAGGAATTATTTAGATACTGCCTAAAGGTTTTAAAGTAATTTTTTTATATACTACTTGTATACCATATTTTACTGGGTTAAATTTTATGATAATAATAATAAATGGATTCTTAGTGCGGAAGATGTTGATCATCGTGGTAGTACAATAAGAGAAAGATTAATCAGTTGTCACACGAAGAGAGCAAACGAGAGTTGCGACGTTTCGACCGCTATCTGCTAGTCTTCGTCAGGCAATGAGGACATAAGCCGCTGCAAGCGCCTCTTATAGCGTAAGCTGCGCTCCGAGGGTGCCGGAACCGCCGCGCTGCTATTGGTCAGTTTCACTGACCAATAGCAGCCACACCACCGTTCAGCGCAGCTCCTAACGCTAACTCCTCCACGTCCGCACCCAAACACACGGCAGTTACCATAGCTATCGCTGGCGACTCCCCGACGTCCGCATTTCGCCCGCCAGCAGCACCGTCCGTCACTGACCGCAACTCCCCGACGTCCGCATCCCGCCCACTGGTCGCTCCGCCCGCGGCTTCTGATTGGTCAGTTTCACTGACCAATAGCAGCGCGGCGGTTCCGGCACCCTCGGAGCGCAGCTTACGCTATAAGAGGCGCTTGCAGCGGCTTATGTCCTCATTGCCTGACGAAGACTAGCAGATAGCGGTCGAAACGTCGCAACTCTCGTTTGCTCTCTTCGTGTGACAACTGATTAATCTTTCTCTTAAATGGATTCTTGTTACGCTTCTGTCTTTTATTTGGAGGTTTTATAAATTTCTTTTCTTGCTGGTCTGTTATGATTGTACATTTTGTTACCATCCCCCTGGGATTTACGCCAGTGATGTGATTGGGTTTTAGGTATAGGTATGGGGTTAGTTTAGGGTTATTAAGGCTAGGTATTTTGTTTGGTCTAGAGTTGAAGATAGGAATTTGGTAGTGTAGGGAATTGATCACAGAACAATTGTCGTTGGAGCACGTGTGTTAGAACTATCCACGTGCAAGCTTTGAATAATGAATTGAATGTGTTAGGGAGCAATAGTTCACAGCTTAACATTTGTTTGCGGCTAAAAATCTTGTCATTGTCTACACAATACTTCTCTCAATGTACTCCGTGTTCATAATTCTTGTAACATTTTCTGTTACCGTGATGTGATATACATTGGGGTAATCATGCCAGGTAATTGCCCTAATCTTGGATGTGGATTGTGTCAAAATTTTAAAATCATTCTTATAGCCGAAGGTTTAAAAGCATATCTTTATTGAATATAGTATTACTAATGCATAGATGCATTATTTTCTTGTGTATAGCCCGGAGGTTGAAAAACTCAGTTTCTAATGGAATGTACATTGTACATGTACTCTATTAAAATTTATAATGTACTAGTAGATATTGAAAGTAAAAATATTGTAATTCATGAAAAGGCCAGACCCAAAATAAGAAAATAATGAATTATTTTTTAATCCCTTCGACTTTTACAAACTCTTGCACATGACTTGACTTTGACTATTTTCTGTATCTTCCCTGTTTCATAACTGATTGAAATGAAATTCTATTGTTATATATATTGTGCCTGCCATAGCAGGCAACTTTAGCTTGATTTAGCGGTCTTCTTGGGAATCATAACTGATTGAAATGAAATTCTATTGTTATATATTGTGCCTGCCATTTTTAATGCATCACTCGTGTAATTCAAATGGCACCTCCCCCTTGTATACCGTCTGGAGCCAAAGGATGGGACTTAACGCCTTTCTACTTGCAAACAGACGATACTTCTCATTGTCCCTACTTGTTGTAAGGATTATTTCATTACTAACATCTGTGAACTTTTAATGCCTCCGCCCACCGAAGGTGGTGCTGGAGGAATTATATGTTTCGGGTTGTCCATCCTTCCGTCCGTCCATCTCACTTTCTCATTCTCGCGAAATCTCAAGAATCATTTGAGGTATGAACTTCAAACTTGATGCTAGTATATATCACCATAGGAAGACGATCTGATTAGATTTTGGGGTACATAGGTCAAAGGTCATAGAGGTCAATTTCCAAAATTTCAGGTGTTAGCCTCTGTCTTGGGATATCTCAAGAACCATTTGAGGTATGAACTTCAAACTTGGTGCTCGTTTGTATCACCATATGAAGACCATCTGATTAGATTTTGGGGTATGTAGGTTAAAGGTCAAAGGTCACAGAGGTTAATTTCTGAAATTTCAGGTGTTCACCTCGTGTTCGCGATATCTCAAGAAGCATTTGAGGTATGAACTTCAAACTTGTTGCTAGTATGTATCACCATAGGAAGACGATCTAGACTTTGAGGTATGTAGGTCAAAGATCTAAGGTCATAGAGGTCAATTCTGAAATTTCAGGTTTTAGGCTTGTTAATGCTATATCTCATGAACCATTTGAGTTGTAAACTTAAATATTGGTGCTATTATGCATCAACATATTGAGATGGAAGAGATCATTAGATTTTAGGTTTAGTAGGTCAAAGGCCAAAGGTCATAGAGGTAAATTTGCATGAAATTAAACATTTTTTAGTTTTGTTATCACCTTATCTCAACTATTCTGTATGCATGTCTAGGAGGAGATAAAGTGATTAGACTTTGGGGTTATAAGGTCTAAGGGCAAATGTCAGAGAGGTCAATTAACATGTAATTGTAGGCTTTATATTCTGGTTATTACAATTTTTCAAGAACAGTTTGAGGCATGAACTAAACTGAATTTAGGCAGAGGCATATAGGAGATGCAGTCAAGTTCATCTTGTTCATTTGCATATTATTTTACATAATTACTTGATTTTATCCTGAAATTTGATGTCTAATGGAAGTAAGAAATAAAATATATTTTTACATTAAGTAACCTTTTGTCTATTTTATATGTGTAGTGATTCAAAATTAAAGTAGCCGTTACTCCACGGTTTGTAGGTTGAAAGGTATCTTTGTAATGTTATACTGGAAAATAAATAATACCTGTATTCTCAACTGATATGAAGTCTATTCCCATGAAGGAACGCTGTACACATGTTGATTCATACCAGAGAACAGAGCACTGTTACTTGTTTGATTCTGTTATTTCCCCAAATCAAAGATCTACAGAAATCATAATGAAGGGATGCTTCATCAGTGTCCGTGTAAAATTCTAACAGATGCATTTAATCAGCTGGTCATTTTTTGGCCACCAATTAGTTCAAAAACAGACCATTTCCTCGATGAGTCTAAAGTGGCTCTTTCAAAAACGGAAGGGTAACACAAAGTGTTTTGCAATAACAATTTCTTTTGCAGAGCAAACTTGTAATCGTCTCATCGTATTTGACCTTTTCTCGTTGACTATTGAGCAGCAACAAGGAAATCATATTCAGACCAACAATTTGTCACTTCTCAAAGACATATTACAAATATAGGACAGTGACGAATAATCCATTTCTTATAACTATCACTGTGTCTTATTTCACTTCACCCACGCTTTACCCTTTCTGGGCCCCGTTTCATAAAACTTGGTATCAGTATTACAAGTTGCTATAACTGTTATAAGCTACTAAAATCCTTGCATCTGATTGGCTGAGACCAAATTTATCATAGAAATGTGGCAGTTGTTACTGATAACAAGTTTTATGAAACTGGGCCCTGCTTGGGCAAGTCCAAAGTGTTCGGTCATTTGGTGTCCGTTTTACCGTACATTGAATACCAACATAAAATCTATCGTTTTTCTTCATATTTGGTTTGATCCAAGCTCAAGTCCGGCTATCATTTATTCATGTTTTACTCTAATACGTCACTGATTATGGTGGGGGGGGGGGGGCAACTGCGGCCCTGGCTCAAAAAAAAAAAAAAAAAAAAAAAAAAAACACTTTTTGATCGTTTCTACAGCCATAACCTGATTTGAAAAAGGAGATCAAATAAAACTGACCGAGGTCGGTTTCTAATCGCGTGTCCACACAAAATATCAGTTTACAAGTCATCTGACCATTACACTCTATTTTCTCTCTCTTCATCGCACCAACAAAATTATATTACCTTATTCCCGATGAGATATTATGAGAAATAGCAACCAATTCCCGACGGCGTAGTCTCGAACAGATGAAATATGAAATATTTACCGTACATTAAATTCCACGCGCGTAGTACCGGCCTATAATCCACAAAAAAACGTCCTTTAAATTGACCGTGAAGGATGAGTTCTTTCTCACGATAGTTCTTATTTGTAATTGAGGATGAAATTCATCATCCATGGTCTGTCAAAATTAACCCCTGATTTTAAAGAAATCTGTTTTTAATGGGAGGAGGCAGATGGAATAGGCCTAGGGTCTTTTGCTATTTTGTTGACGAAAAGTGTTTTAATTAGTTACGGCGTCCAATAATCCAATTTTCTTCTACGTTACGTTTTCTGGTACATTTATGCCCCCATGCTGGACAATTTTATTTACCCAGTGTTTCTAAGAGTGTATAATAAAATGTATTGGTAAATAGAGCTGATATTGTTATTGGCGATGATACAAGTGATATCACAATTCCATTTTATTATTAACTTTTGATAATTATTATGATTATAACCAAGTTATCGCCCTTGTCGCTATCATTAAAAAATATATATGCGTAATGGTATCTTCGACAATATATACATGTATATCTATTTGCTAAATTCTACAAATTTCCGCATACTTTGTTTCCTTGCATAAATAGGGCTTTCAGAAAATAATCCTGACAATGAATGGACTTGCGAAGCGTCCTTCATTAACATATAGATATTTTAAGCGCCTCTTCATTTTTTCATTTTTCCTCTCCGCACCTCGGAACTCATTCGTTAGAAGGAATATCAGTTTTCTTCGAGGCGGAATCGCATCATTAAAAGAGCTCTCACCTTTTGAGTCACAAAAAAAAAAAAAAAAAAAAAAAAAAAAAACGCGAAAGAAAAGCTTAATCTTTACTTGACCTGAAGGAGCTTTACTAGACCTCAATCACACCAACAAGTCCGACCCTATAGACCGACAACAGGGCCCCGTTTCATAAAACTTTTTATCAATAACAAGTTTATACGATAGTTGTTATAAGCTATATATACATTTTGTGTTAGTCTTCAAAATCCTCCCCCCCCCCCCCCCCCCCCCCCCCCCCCCCCCCGACCACCGAGATCGCCGTCTCGCTGCCCCTGCTGACTCCATACCGATTCTTGTCCATTCGGATTAATCATGGTACAATTTACTGTTTCATAAAACTTGTTATCAGTAACAACTGCCACATTTCTATGACAAATTTGCTCTCAGCCAGTCAGATTCAAGTATTTCAGTACACTCTAAAAAAGGATTGGTCAAAAGAACCAATGTGTTGGTGAATATGTGTCGGACCAAAAAGTTGGTCGAAATCAACCAAAATTTTGGTACATTTTAACCAATAATTTGGTAATATTGACCATCATATTGGTCAATCTTCGCCAATATTTTTGGTCGGACACATATTCACCAACACATTGGTTATTTTGACCAATCTTTTTTTAGAGTGTAGAAAATAATTAGTAAAGGCTAATTATTATTACATCAGCATTGCTAGGAACTCATTGAGTACACCTGGGTTGATCGAGAGGGATGGATGTGGGTAAAATACGTCCAAAAGAAAGGATCGACACCCTCTCGTATGAGAGTCAAGAGCATCCTTCTCAGGGGCGTCGATGATCGGGTGGCAGGGGGCCAAAGAAAATCGTCCCCCCCCCCCCCGTTAAATCCGGAGGTGTAAAATAGAATAAGGGGAAAATGATGCAAAACTCAGGAAATGAAACCTTCCAAACAATGAAATACAAAAGGTATTACAAGATCAAACTTCAATTTCGCCGCGCGCAAATTCTCGAATTTTCCCTGTTTCAACCGTGGAGAAGCTGGTAGTTAAGAGGCGTTAATATCATGAAGGGTAATGTTACGCTGTTTTGCCCCCCCCCCCTCCTCCCACCCCTTCCCCAATCCGAAAAAAGGATAGAGGCTTCAGTAGGCCTTTGTCACAGGTAATTGAGTTCATTTCAAATGATTAAAATAGAAGTCAGAAATATTAAACTCGGTATCGAAAGGGGTATGATGAATTGATTAAACACTATGTACAATGTTTTAACAGTAGTTCAGGAAGTCATATCATTTCAATTTTTAACTGAAAGCGATGTTTTTACTGATTCCGGCACCTGAGATTAATAATATTATACACTTAAAGTACACTTTCAGGGTGTTCATCAATGCTTCTCTAGGGTACAAAATATGGAGTCCGCTCGCTATTCATAAGATCCGCTATTCATAGAAAAACCGCTATTCATTTAACACGCGTTATGAATAGCGGTCCTTATGAGTAGTTATGAATATTGGTCCTTATGAATGGATGTCCTTATGAATAGCGAGGAAATTTGTCTATGGTTTGCTCGCTATTCAGAAGGACCGCTATTCGTACAAAACCGCTATTCATTTAGTCACGCGTTATGGATAGCGGTCCTAATGAATAAGTGGTCCTTATGAATAGCGGTCATTGTGACTATCGAGGTTACCCCAGATCCCCTACATTTGCTGTAACACTACATCAAAGGTTTTTTATTATTTATTTTTTTTTTAATTATTTTTAAATTTTTTAATTTCATCTTTTTTTTTTGGGGGGGGGGGGGGGGGGTTCCCGGTTGGTTCAGTGACTAATTTTTCGGTTTTCATTAAAATCAACTTGATATCAGTACAATTCCCCTTCATGTTATGTCCACACATGATGCAGAAAACCGTCTCTAAAAAAAAAAAAATATATATATATATATATATATATACACCCTGTCAATCTCCCAATAGCTTTAATAAAAGTAGAGGTGTAAGAAACATAAAAACAAATTTTAAAAAATAGGGTGAAATGAGAGGGAGAGGGGAAGGGTGGGAGAGAGAAAGAGAGAGAGAGAAAGAGAGAGAGAGAGAGAGAAGATGGGAGGGGAAGGATGTATGCTACGTTTTCGACATACAATAAATAGGTTTAACATATTATTTAAAATAATGCCTTTAAAATAATGGTCACTTAAAAATAAAGACATCCTGGTATACATTCCCATAAACTTTTCATTTCTTCAACGAATTCTATATCGCCCACTTTCACTGACACAAGCGCAATAAATACCTTACGGATAGGTCTGCTACCATAATCGTCTTTTGAGGGCCAGAAGGGCGTTATATCATAAACTTTGACACAAATGACAAATTAATGCCCTTTTTGCTCAACGGTATTTCAGAATCCAGGCCACCACTATTTTTTGTCCACACCCCTTTCCTCGGAACTTTATAAATCGGGTGCACCGATTACGCCCTGTGTTTATAGGCCTAAGTATAACACGGGGTTACATCTCCATCAAATCCGGAATAATTCGAACACGCCATTTTAGGATTAAGTCTTTCATTGCGATGGCTCCGCGTATTATGACGTAGACGTTATACAAGATATTTGTGTCATAATAGTAGCTAGGTAAATCTAGGAAATTCAATTATATGGTTATCGAACAAGTTTACAAAATTAGAGGGGAAAAGCCGGTATGTTTATGCTTTGCTGTATATACGTGAGGTGGTAAATTTAGATGACTGGAATATTGTTGCTGCTATTTTTGCGCATAATGTTCTTTCTGTTTACGATACATATTGTTTGAAAAGCATGTAAGTTATTTAGATATTTGAGAAACATATAGGCCCAAATAATTATATATGGTTCACCATTAAAAATATTTCCATGTTGATATTAAGATATTCGAAATCAAGTAGCACTACTTTTCAACCAAATGCCGAGTACTGATTAATTCACTATATCTTTCACATCAAGTTACACGAATAATAACAAAATCAAATTCATATCCAGATGTTAATTTTATGCTACTTTGACATCAGAGGAAAGTTACATAGTTACAGATGATACCGTGCTCATTTCCTCCCAAAAAGAGTTTTCTACTTTAATCCAGACCACTAACGAAAATCTAAAACTCGTGTATATTTGGCTTCAGTGCAATAAACTTTCTTTAAACATACTAAAAACTAAGTATACAGTATTTCGCCACCGGCAAAATACAGCTGCATGTTATGATAATATTTCTCTCAAGTTTTGTGATAAATGCATCGAACAATGTTCTAGTGCAAATTACCTAGGAGTATTTATTGATCAGCACTTATCATGGGATTCTCACATTAACTATGTCTGTACAAGAGTTTTACGTAGTTTAGGTATTCTACGTCACTTAAATCATTTTCTTCCAAGTCGAGTATTATTTATGTTGTATAATGCCTTTATCTTGCCCCATATCATGTATTGCAATTCTGTATGGGCCAGTATGCATCCCACTAAATTAGAGAGAATACTTCGTCTTCAGAAAAGAGCTTTACGAGTTTGTTGTAACGCAAATTTTTATGCTCCATCTCGACCAATATTTTATAAATTTCATACTCTTACTATTCATGATATAAACAGATTCCAAATAGCTGCAATTATGCATCGATACTTTTCTAGTAGTTTTCCTCCTTATTTAATGGCCATGTTTTCTCTAAACCACGAAGTTCATGATTATAATACTCGTAACATAATGAAATTTCATGAATGGAAAGTAACTTCTAGTCATCTCCAAAAGTCAATTCGCCATTTTGGAAGTGTTGTTTGGAATTCCTTGCCCACCTCATTAAGACATATCCAATTTCTTAATTCTTTCAAGAGGAAGCTCAAATTATACTTATTATATTTTTATCAGTAATTTTATAATTTGAGTTACTATCCACAACAGTATGATTTTCCTTACTTTGTCTCTCCCGCCATAATATCTAAATTTTATACTTTGTTATATACTCTACACATTTGTGACCATCAACTTGTCAAGCCTCAATAGGCTTTTAATGATGGTCCTTTTTGTTCTTCTTATTTTGTATTAATTCATGTATTATACCTTGTATTTTTTTATCTTAAATGCTTTGTATATATTTTGATGTTTGTATGTTTTTTAAATTGGAGAATTAAATAAAGACTGAATTATTACACATAGTGCACTTATTTCATATCTCCAAGTAGGAAAAACACAATGTCCAACTAATTGTATTCAAAATAGAGCTAGTAGTTGAAGGATTCTTATAGAACACAATGGTACATAGGCCTACTGCTCAGTCCTCTTTCCACATCTTAGGGTTATCTCCGCCTCTTTCTATTTTCTTTCTATATATATATATATATATATATATATATATATATATATATATATATATATATATATATATATATATATCCCTCTTTTACCAAAGTAACGCAGTATCTTAGATAACCTATATAGTATATCTTGTGCGATTTCTTTTTTTTTTTCCAGCTTTCTTCCTCTTCGTGCCTTATCCTCTAAGTTTGCTCCAGCTTTCTCCCTCTCTCTGTCTCATTGTCTCTCTCCCCTCTCTGTCTGTCTGTCTTTCTCTCTCTGTGTCGCTCCTCTCTCCCTCCCTCTCTCTCTCTCTCTCTTTCTCTCTCTCTCTCTCTCATATACGACTTGAATGATTGTGTGCGTATTTAACCGCGCTGCAAGCAGACTGTACCTCCCTCTCTCTCATGTCAGTGTCTGTCCGTCCGTCTCCCCCTTTCTCCCCCCCCCCCCCTCTAATTCTCTCTCTCTCTCCTTCCCCTCTCTCCCTATCCCGCGATATCCTTATTGCTCCTTTTTCTTACCTTTATTCTGTCTTCCCTCTCGCGCCTAGCAGCTGTATCAGATTTCTTGTGTAACCGGTCTCAAAACAGACTCGGAAAGCTGTCGGATAGGAAGTCGAGGCGCCAGACCACACTCTGCAGACAGTCACATTGTGTGGAACCTGAACTTCTTCACATGGCGGATAGAGTGAGTCGGCTAGATTCAACTTCAAAATCATGTCCCCAAACAAACAAGCAACCCACTCCACTCCACTCTTATCCATAAAGGTATTTCACAATGTCTTTCCTTTGTAGTTTCAATGCGCTTCACAAAACTCTACATGTCTTTGGGCCACTCAAACAAAAGTGGATCCCTCGATAAAATGACCAAGTGAGCCGATATGTACATTACAACAATCCTTATTCTCTAGCAAAATATATGGGAATTCAGGAGTTTCTTGAACTGGTCCACAGATATGATGCAGATAACTTTTGTCCTCAGGATGGTAGGTAGGTAGTTCCACAAACTTCGCGGCAACAGAGGAGAACGACAACAGAAGAAAGGAAACGAAACTGCCCATATAGACTGATATAAAATTCAAATTCAACGTTTCTAGCTCTTCTATCATCGAGACCCAACTTCAGAGTTCTAGTGGATGGTACAGTGACCCAAATATTCCCCAATCATTCACATGAAAGGTGTCACTTTGTGCGTTTTAGCTATAGCATAACCACTCTCAAGGAAATAGAGGTGCTTCATCAATAGCTTTTGTCTCCCCCTTTTGGAAAGAAAAGAATACTCCCACCTGTGTATCACAGAATGTACTTTTGTTCATGAGTGATTGCATATATAACTTTCACGATTGAGCATATCTAGTATTTGTCTCAATGGGTAATATAAATGGCCTGGGCCCTGTTTCATAAAAAAATTGTTATCAATAACAGCTGTCATAGATCTATGACAAAATTTGCTCTTAGCCAGTCAAATGCACTCATTACAGTAGCTTATAACAACTATTGTAACTTGTTACTGATGACATTTTTTTTTTATGAAACAGGGCCCTGTATCTGCTCATTCACCGATTGTATCTTCGTACAAACTGACTTGGTTGTGTACTAAAGGATTAAGGTATTTGTACCCCCATTAAAAATATCATATTACAGGTATGGCGTGTGAATGGTTCCCTTCCCGAGTTATTGTTGTGAAACCGAACAAATAAGAGGTGGAAATTATTTGTACTGTCATCTTGCTTACTGCAATAATAGATTACGACGCTCTCTCCTAATCGAAACTAGCCAATTAATTAGTAACGCTCTGGTGACCAGATGCTACCCACCATTTTCTGGGGTAGGGTATCTCAATTTTCCAAACCCAACAAATTCTATTTTCAAATGTCAGAGGGAAAGAGAAATATGACGTCAATTATGACATGCACGGAACATTATGAAAAATTTGTTCATGATTTGTCGAATGACGTGAATTTTAATGTGGGTTGTCAGTAGATTATAACTGCACAAAAAGAAGTAATGTTTATAATTAACACATCCTTGTACCTCTATATTTTTTTTTTAAATCTGTGCTTTACATTGTTCAGTTATTATTTTAAAGGACTTTTCAACGTTAACATGGCATATCTTAACACAATAAAAAGGAGTTATACTTTGGAGCATTTACTGTTATTTATACTCCCCATATATTCAGTTGCTGTTGAACGCTTAACCACCCCCCCCCCCTCACACACACACACACTTTTATCTGTTGTATTCATGCACCATTTGTACTTGAGTGTATGATGATAGTGCTTTGTTTTTACTGGAATTAGCCACTTTTACTGTTACACCCTGTTCTATGACAGTTTTAGTCATTAAATTGGAAATTCTTTTTTTCCTCTTTTTGTATACCCCCACAAATAAATCGTATGGCTCCCTTTCAGTTATAACCAGTTCATGTGATTATCACACCCACTCTCAATGTTAGCATACTCATCATCATCATCATCATCATCTTCATCATCGTTGTCATTGACTTCTTGTCTTCTTCTTCTTCATCATCCACCATCATTATCCTCCTCCTCATCATCATCATCACCTTCTTCATCATCATCTTTTTTCATCATCAACATCATCATCATCATCAGCTATCAAAATCAAACATCAGTCGTAATTATCATCATCACCAACATACTACTACTACTACTACTACTACTACTACTACTACTACTACTACTAATAATAATAATAATAATAATAATGATAATAATATGTTTTTATATAACGCAATTCAACACATAACTGGTTCTCAAAGTGCTTTACAAACAAAAGTATGGTACATATTCAGATTTAAAGAAAGACCTAATCTCAACGAAACATTCAGAAAGGACGTCTGAGTGATTACTTAAAGTACTTCATCATCATCTTCATCATCATCACCAGCAGCAGCAGCATCATAATCGTCATCATCATCATCATCTTCTTCTTCTTCATCAATCAGCATCATCATTACATTTTGCAATCACCCAAAAAAACGAAACAAAACAAAAGACATAAAAGAGAGATATAAAGATAAGAGAAATTTAAGTCGGTTTGAACAACAGTTTTAATACCCAAATTTCAAATAATGAAACCGGTGAGCTATTTATATTTATACAAGTGTACAAAAAGCCATTTACAATACAGCATCAATCGCTGTGAATTATTCACAAATATCACATATATCGTTTCATTTAACAAGGTCTACAGCATGATTCTACTTCACAAATATCAAAGTACATTCCCTTCCAATTTCTTAAAAGCACAAATAAATAAGCCCAATGTATTTGAACACACTTAACAACAGATATGTACTTTTGAAATACTAACTAAACCGTCCCCAACAGACGGGCTTTTGTAAGGATCGGACCGACTTTTGATGAACCTTAATGACATTTTGTCCAATGGCAGATTTTTCTTTTGCCCCAAAATGGACACAAGTAATCAGTTCTGCAAAAGTATTAATTATTGAGATCGCCGACAATGAAAGTACATAAGTATTTTATATTTAGCCAGTATCTTTTTTTAGAGTATTAAGGCCCTTAATCAGCACATAATTTATTTTTGCTCGCTCTTGAAAACATCCAGCCGATTAAAAAAAGATTTGGAGTTATTTTTTACCCTAGTCATGTAACCATGTAAAGGGAAAACATTAAATCTATTTCTGTCACCCATTTGAGTTATACCCAGTGACGTACTTATGTAGGGGAGACGGGGGCGGGGGGGGGGGGGGGGGTGACCCCCGAACCGAATGAAGAAGTGATAGGACCTCTTTTCACACCCTCCCTCTAATCCGGGACTTGATTCGTATTTCATGAACCTGATAAAATCCCCCCCCCCCCCCGATGCCAGTATATTTTCCATTAGCATTTTAAATTAGGATTATGAATGAAATGTATTTTAAAAACTAATACCTTGAAGCCACTGTTCCTCTTTGGCTGTACCCACACTACGCCATGCCCTGGCTACTAGTATAACAACACTTTTAACTCAAGATGTTCTACCTTTATAGCACTAGCAATTTTCAAATCAACTTTAGAGTCTTGTAAATCTTCAGAAAAACCACATGTATTACTTTTAAATTATAAAGATGGAATAATTTTTTTCTTCCTTTCTTTTGATTGGTTGGTCGTCAATGTGCTAAACACGGACTTGTGCTTTGCCTGATGAGGGAAACTTTTACGTGCGTTCAAACAATATTGTTTATCAAAACTAATTCAATTTAATTTATGGTTGATTTAGAATGTTATAAAAGTAATTTGGAGAATGAAGGAGAAGTTATATAAAAATTTAACAGTTTGATCAAATCAAATTCATGAATAGGACTAAGACGAAGCTGAGATATCACCACCATATTCTTCTACTGCAAATAAGATGCTATTTCGTCTGCAAATGAAACTTTTGGCATCAAGATCCAATGCGTGAATCATAATAGTCAATAAACTTTAAATATGTTTGTAGTTCGTTTATGAGGTTCCTGTCTGACCAAGGGGTCAGCTCAGATCAATGTAAATTCTGCTTTCACCACTGTGTTTCCTAGGGTACTGATATTGGTCCTGTTTTGGGCCCGGCCATAGAGCCGAATAGTTCGGATCGTGCACCACCATGTCCGCATTTTGATAAATATGAGTTTTCCTTCCCGTTGCCTTATTTTTCAAGGCTGCTAAAGGCCCTGGCAATTTCACTGTGGACGTTGACACAGCAGAGTTTTTCGATGTCGGTGATCGAGCCACCGTTGGGGGCGCCTCATCCCGTTTGCTCGCCAATTTGGATGAGTCCTTGGGAGCATGAGGCGAACGGGGAACCTGAGGAGCCTTCGCACTAACGGCGGCCAGCCTAATCTGACGTATTCTGATACTGTCAGGGTCGGCAACACTATTATCTGTTATCACGTATCTAGCGCTGTCGTAGCTACTGGCTGTGCTAAGTGTATCTTCACTGTCACTGAAGTAACTTGATGCACCTCTACTTTCGTCCACACGCTCGTAGCTACGGAGACGTCGAGCATGCGATATCTGTGCAGGTCGCGGTGGTTTTGACGATAGTCGTCGTCTTCCAGATAGAGTAAGGATTGCCTTACGTCTCCCGGAAAGGAGAACTCGCGGAAGCCATCTTCTGTACCATAGGAAGAAAAGGATAGCCGTTAATGATGCTGTAAAGAGGAAGGTCAGTAGAACGGCTGCAGCAACATCTCCAGAACTCATATTATTGGAACACTGAGGAGTTCTTGAATCCGGTGACCCATCGGATGGCTTGTCCCCGTTGCCGATAATGATCGTTGGATTCAGCTGTGTACTGGTGTGATTGAAATGTGGATTTTGATGTGGAAAACGACCACTCGTGTGGTGAATCCCAGGCCAAGTTTGTCCATTCATTGTCGAGTCTGGAATAGTTGTGGAGACGTATGGGTCTCCATTTGATGGGATCTCTTGGGTATTGGTGGTAATATGCGGTGACATCGGATTATGCGTCGATGGTTTTCCCGGAGGATTTATTTTGGAAATTGACGAGTTGGTGACTGGTGTTTCAGGCTGTGGTGGTGGCGGAGCAGATTGCACCACCAAACGAACAGCACCTTGCACTTGCCCTGCAGGATTACCCATAATACAGGAGTACTGACCTTGATCAGCCTGCGTGGCGTAAGCTATCAACATCATGCCGTCTTCGGTCACTCTCATCCTTTGGTTCAGATGCTGATTACCATTCGGTCTTAACCGCAATCCGTTTGGCGCTACCCATGTAACCTTTGGAGCAGGGAATCCCGAACTGGCACAAGCAAGGGTCGCGTTCCCACCGTACTGCGTGGAGATCATTCGCGTAAATGGACGCAGCACTGGTGGATGACACTGGAGATCAGACGTCTGAACGGCTGTTAAACGAGTACCACGCAAATGGCGTGGCTGCATCGCGTTGCACGTTGGAATTTCATTCGGATGGTACGGGGTTGGATGAGTCGGGGAAAGGAAATACTGGCGCAATCGCTTGACACGGCAGTCACATTGTATAGGGTTCCCAACAAGTAAAATTCGCTTCAGCATGGGCATGGATTGCATTGTCTGAGGTGCAAAGGTATCCAGTCGATTTGAACGTAGATTGAGAGTGTTTATCATCCGCAGATTGGGCATAGGTGGAAACACCGTTAGCTGGTTGCCTTCGAGGTTTAAGGTGGTTAGTCTGGTCATGGATGCAAAATGCTGAGAAGTGAGTCTTTTGAGTTGGTTGTTCTGCAGTTGTAGACGCTCAACGTTGTACAGCGGCTGGAACACATTGGCAGATAATTCTGAGATGACATTGAACGAAATATCCAGCTCTGAGAGTACACCGAGTCCACTAAACGCTCCAGGTTCTATAACTGAAATCATGTTATTGTTCAGAATGATGTCTCTCACACTGCTAAGGTCGGAAAAGGAGCTGTTCTTAATGGACTTGATGTGCGTGTCGGTGATATCAAGATCGGTTAGGTGCATCAACCCTTTCATACTCGGAATGTTAGTAAACCTATTTCCATCCAAGTCGAGCTCGATCAGACTCGACAAGCCGTCAAGGAATGGCATATTTGGATCCGTGGTCAATTGGTTCTCTTGCAGAAAAAGACGCCTCAGGGACAACATTCCCGAAAAGAGACCCTCTGGAAGTATCGACAATCGATTTCCGGCTAGATTTAATTCTATGATATTAGTCAGTTCGCGAAACGTCCCAGCATTCACAGAATTTATGGCATTGCCCTGAAGATGAAGTGTCTGCACAACTCGTAACCCACGAAACGTATTCGCGGTCAATTGCGTGATGCGGTTGTTGGCTAAGTTTAGCGTTGAGACCCCTCCAAGACCACTGAAGGCATTATCCTCTATGCTATAGATGGCGTTATTGGACATGTCCAGTTGCCTTAACATTCTGTAATTGGCGAAACTTGCCCTGGGTACCATCTGTAGTGAGTTCTGTGCAAGCATCAAAACAACCGACCCAGGGTAGTTGAGGGGAATGCATGTCAGTTGTCGACTCTCACAGTCGGTCTTCCCAGTTTCCCTGGTAAAGACACAAGATGCTGCGCATTGTCTTTGTGCGTTGACTGTTCTCCAGGTCATGACCAGTAGAAAAGCGCCAACAAGAACATCTCTGCTTCTGTATACCGCCATCTGATGAGTGATCTATTGGAGGGATAAAATAAACAAAGTAGGAAATATTAATATTGAGTATGCCAGACGATTCAAAATTACGAAATTCTTATAAACCGCAGCTTCTGTTCCCCTTTGAGAGACTGCAATATTCGTGGCACTTTCGTGCCAGCTGAACAATCTCCAATGAGTTATTTCCTTTACTTGTTCCACCGTTGAACTATGATTATGTTTGTTTTGTGAGCAAGCCTGTGTGTGCGTCAGTATTGTGCTCATCTAGGACGTTAAACAGTTCATAAGAAAGTCAAGTTTGAATGCCCGATGACGAACTCAGCCACGAATGATACCTAAAATCATTTCATTCCATAATTTCCCAAAGAATGTCATGAGCTATTGTGGATTTATCTAGTTTTTGCGTCATATAAAGTTTTGTTAAAAAATGAAAAAGACGAAATGTGCGATTACATGCCATCATTTTGCTTCCTTGATTCAGTCAAACCAATAGAACTATTCTTCTGCTATCTTCTTGAGTTCTCTCCTCTTCCACCCAGTGCTGTTTCCTTCTTTCTCTCCCCTAACTTCTCTCCCTCGGTCATATTCCATTTAGATGTCCTATCTTCAATTCACTCTCACTAACATAATTCTTTGATTCCATCTCTATAAAACTTCCCGGTAAAACAAACTGGTTGACATGGACGTACACAATTTACTTCAGGCTACTGTCATAATTTCCAGCTGTTTCTTAGTTTTCTCTAAAAAATAATCTGATATTGGTTATTCGGACATTTTACAACTCAAACATGTGTCGAATTTCCCCAGAGATATCTGGGACAGGCAAGATATGGGGCAAGTTTCATGTTCTTTCGATTTTGTGATGAGTAGTGTTACTGCCAAGTCACGAACATGCCGTTAGCATATAATCAAATGAAAAGTTATTTCACGTGTCTCCGCTGTTTAAGACAGCCTTTTAGGCTTAGGGTAGACATGAATTAATCGATTTCTTTTCTTACTCTATCAGTAATATGTCTAAAGAAATAAGTACGGACTATAGATCTGACAGAGGATCACATGAATGGCCACTTCTTCATATTCAGATGATTGTGGAAAAGCGTTTTTCGTTTACGCTGTGTTTTTGATATCACCAAAGACATACTTCAAAATAACCAGGGATCCCTGAGAGTAATGCAGATTGCAGGTTGTGTAATTCTTAACACATCTTTACATATGACATCAACATGATTAAGCAAAATGTACTATGTTGTTTGTATGTGTGTCGAGTTAAAACGAATGTTTACAAGATTTTTCTTTTTCAAAGTCAGTTCTGAGAGAAAAAGAACACTGTTGATTTTATCGAGGAGTTTAAAGCCTTGATGAGAATATGAGTCTTAAAGATTGTTTTGAATTGCGTTTAACTCTTTGTATGCCAGACATAATACTGTTTGCTGGAATTTGTGTTTAGAGTCTGTCAAAAAAACAAAAACAAAACAAAAAAAAAAAACGGCAAGGGTTAAATGACCCACCGTACCAGAATTTATGGAAAACTAAGAACAGGCATAATCAAATAAACAGCTTATTCACTGACGGATTTTGACCTTGGGCTTTTGAGAAGGTCTACTGTACTGATCACATCACTTCAATCTATATCACTGAAAAACGTGAGTGACAATTTTCAAAAGAAAACAGATTATTCTTCATATTTGTACGGGATCTATTTTACATAAATTCAGGGAAATTTTTTTCTTCAAACATGGGATATATGCCATTAGGGAATTTTATTAAATCAAATACTTATGCTGATAATTTTAGAAAGCTGCAAATGACGCGTCGCAGCACTCCACAAACGGAAAGCGTTCATTGAGCAAAGAAACTCTGAAACATAACGCAGGGGACAGGTGCAGTCATTTCCATGACAACTCAAATATGACGGGACGCCATGGGAAGGCGGGAGATAGGAATTTTGGGGTAACGTTTTGATTAAGCCTAGGGGGCCGTGGTAGTGATCTGACATGCTAACCCAAATGCCTTTTTGCATCACCTAAGATTGGATTTAATCATTGAGATAGCAAGAGGTCAGTCCAAAACGGCCTCTCTTTGGCCTAATTCGATCAGTCTTCTTTGATTGACAGGTAGAAAGGTCTAAGTATATCTGGACCAGGCCGCATGGATCATAGATGTTTGAAATGCATTTTATATACATTCTCTTGGATTAAATCATATTGAATGATTTCGGGTGAATTGGAAATGCTAAAATTAGACGGGGTTCCATCACTGAATAGAATCATCTAAATTCTAACATTCATGTTGGTAAAATAATCTGCGCTTTTCTGCCACACTTGTTTCGGCAATCCATTTATACAAAATCACGAACGCTCTACAGAGCTACTTATACAAGAAGTATTAAAATACTGTTACTAAATTTAGAACATGGGATTATAGAGAAACAGAATCAGGTTATGGTACATATATCTGATATTAAAATCAAAACGTGATTATCTTTGTGCACCAATACTTGTTTGACATGGTAAAATGTTCGCTATTAGTATTCAAACTAGTCTCGCTATCCGGGAAATAACCAACTCTGCCACTTTCAAAAGAAATCTCAAGACTTACCTTTTCCCCCAGTAATTTAATTTTTTCCATCTTTACTAAAAACTGCTGTGTTTTTTGTTTTCCTATGTTTTTGTAAGCGCTATGGTACTCCTTGTTTTTAGCGTCTTAAATAATCTATATTATTATTATTATTATTATTAAAGTGAGATGCTTTTTTTCGGAAATGGATAACATACCGATTCCCTTCTCTTGGAGAACCACTGCACTTTGCCCTTTGCTTCACTTTCTTTTTCTATTCTTCATCATGGTCCCATTTTTTAAAAACTTGTTATCAATACAAAGTTACAATTATTGTTATAAGCTACTGAAATCCTTGAATCTGATTGGCTAGGAGCAAATTTGTCACAGAAATGGGGCAATTGTTATTGATAACAAGTCTTATGAAACAGGACCCAGAACCATGACCCGTTTCTTCCACCTTCAAGTATGAATTTTACGGCCATAACAGAACTTAATAAAATATCACAATGCGGTATCATTTTCAAACCTGGATAAAAACTCTTTAAAATGTACTCCCACATCTTTTTGCCTCGCTCTATTGGGAAAAAGTCTTACATCTGCAAATTTTGTCCGATACGCCCCCCCCCCCCCCCATGACAACGCAGTCATTCAAATATTCTTAGGGCACATGGAGAAAAAAAAAAGTGAAATTAAATCAAGGAGTTACTAGTACCTCCCCGATTAAACGAAATAGCTATGGATCAAATCGGTTTATCCTACTGTCCATTAGAAGTTCTTGAAACAAATTTCCAACCTCTCCCTCCCAGTCAATGGCCTTCAATTAACTATCACTGAGAGATGAACGTGAAATAATTGATTACGTAATAACAGGATGTCCTATTTTGCACCCGCGCAGCGAGATATGGGGGAAGACTGAAATTAGAACGTCTCAAATAATAACTACCGACCTCCAGAATCTTTCCCCGACCTGAACGGGAAGAGAAGTTTACTGATCCCGCCTACATCTTAAGGCCACCGCACGCCTTACGATCAGTCTGCGATCCGACTTGTGGAATAAATCGCTATGGCATTAAATATTGGCATTTTAACAAATGAAATCTACCCTATTCAGGTTCTGAAAAGTAATGTGAATACTAAACATAGGGTTTTGGTGAGCTGTCAGCTTTCTACAGGGAATAAGGGCAAAATTAGTTTCAAATCGTAGGCAGTCGTACGATTTTTGTGACGTCACTACGACTCGGAGCCGATTTGGCCATTCCACCGACTAGAAAACTCGGCAAAGGCCGCATTATCGATTTTACTATCTCTATGACTATTCAGACCACAATCAAAAATATTTTTCGTTTTCAAATGATTTGTCAAATGATATTACATTTTATTCTGAAATCGGATCGCAGACCGATCGTAAGATGTGCGGTGGCCTTAGTTCTTGTGTATAATAATTGAGGCCTCACCATATAAATTTATAAGACCGACGGATAGGATCGGTGTATAACCAAGGAGGCTTGCCTAGTACCTCCTCGGTATGACGGTACGACAAATACATGTACATGTACAGTCAACTTAAAGAAAAGATCGAGTTCTTGCAAAGATGAGAATGCTTTCTCATTCTCTTCATTCTCATGTGCAATAATATAGTAGCAATGGTATATGAAAATGATTCGTCTGAAATGCCCTTATATTCTAAATAAATAAAAATTGCTTCGAACGTCGGACCAAATTTTGATGCCATATGTGTGTAGTAGTCTTATTATATACCCTTGTATAGTTTACGTGATTTTCAGCAGGATTGTGACAAACCTTTGACAGTTTGCAATATGATTTATCCCCTTAAAACACATGAATTAAAGGATCTATATACTCAGAACAGGGAAATGTAACTGCCCAGAACAACGCATTCACTACTGATAACGTGTAGACTACTTTCCCATTTTCGATTACAGGGCACAACACAGTGACATTCGAATTTTGTTTCATCATTGAGTGGTGATACCAATAATTATGCAGCACATAATACTTGCACAAGTATATGTATGCCCATTTTGGATTACTATGGTTTGAACTTCAGCAGAAAAAAAAATCGGACAAATTCTTTCACGGATTGTACAGATGACTTCATATTCAAACTTTTGAATATAATTTTGTTTATATTAGTTTTGCCACTTTTATGCAGTGATCCTGCAGTCGTGGTAGTGCGAATGGGGCGTTCCTTGTTCTGAACACGCTTGAAAACAACAAAGGGAATTTCCCCAAAATAGTTGCCGTACTTTCTTTCTTTTTTAGCTATCGGGAAATACGATGTTCTTGCACTGAAACCCCTTTTGTATAAAATACAGAGGCATTATATTACAATCGTATTCCTATTACGCGTAAGGAACAAACCACTTTTTGGCATCTCACTATAAAAAAAATCATTAATTTTCATCCTTTATATTTTTTTAGGCGGGAAGTACATCCGAACTATTTGCAGCTTACTTTAGTAATCATCAGATCATGATAAACCGTCATATTCTTTTTACAAGTAAAAAAAACATACGACCCCTTTGCAGCTCACCATATAAATCATGTTAATGATGTTTTACCGGTTAATTGCAGGTACACGCTTCGGGGGATCTCCTATAATTAAGGGACCGCAACTGATACCACCTAACCAATTTGATGGATTAATGAACGACAGGTAGATCCAGCAGGGGGACAGGAGGATGTTACTATTACCCCTTGATTACCCCATAGGGGTGCAACATGTCCCCCTCCCTCTGTCTTGTGTAATTGCACTAAAATTTTGTAGACAAGTAGGATTTTGTAGCTTTGTACATGGGGAAATATTAGGAGACATGTTTGTGATTAATGCAAGTAGGACATAGTTATTCTTGTCTAAATTTGTTAACCTATGTACTTTTGTACTTTTCTTCCATTCTCTTACACGGGTATTTGCTGCGCACGGGATATATTTTGTCAAAATCCAATTTTAATACTTAACTCCCGAAAATTTTAGGAATTCTGAAGCAAAAAAAAAGTGTCTTGGCTCTATATTACTGTCATCGGAGCATTTTGAAGGGGGAAAAAAAAGAATAATCACATTGATCAGATTCAGAAGTATTGTATTCTTACAAGTCATTTTGCATTTTGGAAGCCACCCACACGTCATATTCTTTAGTGTAAAGAGCTAGAACAAATTAAAAGGACAGGTGATATTTTAAACCGAGAGTTTCCTTATTCTTCTGGAAGTAATTCATCGAAACTCTCATTAGGAATGAATTAATATCCACGAGAAAACGAAGTGTTAATTTTCACAACCATTTCGGTAAAGGCCTTGTTTCTATTATTCTTAATAGGAAGCCCTGTTCTTAATCACACATTGTTTTAATGACTGCTAATTGCCGAAGGGAATATAGGCGTTATTACGTTACTCGGCACCAACAACACATTAACACCATGCGCTCTTCTGGGTTCCCTAGAGAACTGGACAGATAATGGTCATGTGTCCTTCTTAAATATCATCTTTTAATCTGATTGTCTCTGGAAGTTCTACTTAAGGATAAAACATCAAAAGAAAAATCTGCAGTATTAACACTGTTAGAGTTGAGTTAACAAGTGCCTAACATGACGGCACTTCATGTCAACTTTTCAACAAATTTTTTCTTTTGCCCATTTGGGTAATGTTGGGTGTTTTTTTTTTTTTTGTGTGTGTGTTAAAATTTGTCAGCGAATGACTAGAGTTATAATAATATTATACAAAATCCAGTTAGGCAAAAACTGGCTGCTATGATGGTCTGACACACAAGGTCCCTCATGTTTATTCACTTTGTATCGCATTTCACGAGCCACAACGATATTGCAGTAGAGGAAAATTAACAGAGGCGTACGTGGGGATATAATGATTTTAACATCAAATTAAGGAATAAACTGGAATAACCGGGGAAATCAATGTAAAAAAGTAAGGAATTCGTCTAACAGGGTACAAAGTGCGTCTTGGATAAAGTATATCTGCATAGCATGATCAGAATTATTCTTATACTCAACACTTTTAGAAACAATGTATATTTCTTTAATAACACGAGTTTATGTTTTTTTAGAACTATTAAATAAAAATTCCCCTTTTCATAGTTAATATCGGTTTTTAACTCCCACAAAACGTCATTTTGCTTTATAGCCAGCTACTAATTATTTCATTACCATCCTACTTCACACTCCAATTCAAATGATCTCGAATGATAACTTGTATAAACCCCCAAATTATTAATCATACCAAATCAATTCCATAACGGATTAATACAAAATCCGTTTTTTTACCAGAAAATATCATCCACTTATCTCCAAAACAGCTGTTATAGGCCTTTGGGGAATTCAGTTGTCTTAATTCTTAACTACTGTACCCCTTCGTAACCGGTCATGACCTTTACTTAAGTACACCATATTAACTGAAGAACAAGAATATGATCCACTCTATACGCCTGCCAAATACAAGGAGACATGAGGTCTTACGAACTAATCCTGGCAAAATCCGGCGATTGCCCTTGGAGGGGAAGAAGATTTAGCTGCCCCCTCTCAAACGACGGATGATTTTATTTTCAAGCTGTATTATGGATCTCTATGAGCAGCAATAAAGGGATTAGTGAAGATATACGTGCAGGTCAGAGACGGTCACGCGGTTATCAATAAATATTCGAACTAAATTGTTTCATGGTATGTCTGAGGGCGACAATTTAAAACTTTACATAAATGCTTTTATTTTGATGCACAAACAAGGGGATTTTTAAGCTCCCTACCATGGGAACTTGCAGAATGTTTGTACTTTGTTTGTTATTGGAAAACTTATTTTCAACGTCATACTGGATTCCCCCCCCCCCCAAAAAAAAAAAAGAATAGGTCAATTTTTGTCTTTTATCATTTGCATAATATTTGCATAATGAACAGAATGTTAGCACATGTTGAACTTCAAATAACTAAGTGACAAATTATTATAAGTTTGAAGTGAAATCGAGAGACAATCTTCTGGGATCTCACACACAAAAATGAAAATAATTCAAGAATTTAACGAGCTTTTCAAATTAAAGATTAAAGTTACTTACAAAAATAACTGTTAGAACATTCATATTAGTAAATACCAGCTGTTGCATTTTCGTACCATGGAAAGGAGAAAACCATACCACAAGGTACGACACCTTAAAGGATTATTCACAAAGGAAATACAGTGGCGCCACTAAAAAAACTGTGGATTTGACCTTTTTTCAAAGTTTGCTGCTTCAGACACCTCCTACAATTATTTTGATTTTTTTTCTTTCACACCTTCTAGAGTCTTTAACACTACCGCAGTGTAATATAAGGGTGAATGTTGCAGGGGTCATATATATTATGGTCAACTATATGGGAAGTATGCAAAGTAATTTTTAGACTTAACTTATCTTATATCATTCATGTATATAAACAATATCATCACTAACAAATAAGCAGTAAGCCTCGACTAGTTAAAAAGTAGACGTGCAATTAGTTTACATGTTTCTTATACTAGTCTCAAATTAGTGCAATTAATAAGCCTTCCTTTTATTTGTCTGTTATTTATTCACATTTAAAATCACATTCTAAACTTTATTATATAGTTTTTAAATGAGTTGTTGACAAAATCACAACAATACATGTGTATAACAACGGAATAGAATGTGAAACATCTCTGCAATCAATACATAAACCAAACATGGGAAGGGGGGAAAAAACACATTAATTTTGCATTGCTAAGTAACATTCAAAGCCTATAGAGGTAAATTACGATAAATTAAGACAATAACTATGTGTAACATTTTGAGATATTAGAGTTGATAACCATAATTGATTCTTTTAAATGGCAAATAAAGTAAGACAACCGGCTGTTTTGAGAGTAAATTCGCACTCCGGATTACACGTGCGCACGACGTCTCCGTTGAAATAATCAGCTGATCAGGAAAGAAAGGAATGAAAATGAGAGGGGATCTTTTAACGCGGGAAATTTCTGGCGCCATTCGCTTACTATATCTCGCTGTATATCGAGTACAAAAATCCACCAGGTTTTAGCAATTAACCTGTTTTTAAAGTGTTCTGTTGGATTTCAAGGATATTATTTATAGGTCTATTAGATTAAAAGCTCATCAATTGGTAGATATGTATCTTACTTAGTTATTCACTGTTTCATCAAGTTGTAAAATAAGTGATAAAAGTTTTCCAAATGTGTTGAGTATTTAAAAATGATCATCAAGAACGGGTCATAACAAAATTTTCGACCTTGAATAAGAAGTGAATACACGACATCAGAGCTTTAATGTACATCACCAAAACTGTAAGATATTTTTAAATGATGTATAGTGGATTAGTTTGCTTTTTAAAATGGCATTCGTTCAAACTACCAATTTTCTAGAGATTTATCAAATTAGAGATATCAATTATAGATGTATAATTTTACTACTGCAGGCACCAGGCAATTCCTTATTTTTTTTTTAAAGCGTCCTTTGGTTTCTTGTGTGTGTAGGTATATATACACGTATATACATATATGTATATGTTTATATATATATATATATATATATATATATATATATATATATATATATATATATGTTAGGAAATAACATATACATTATTCTCTCATTTCCTTTGACATTATATATATATATATATATATATATATATATATATATATACATTACATAGTACGGTGACATGATACATTGATATGTTCATATTGACATTTAGTGGGCAACACGGTAAATGATTAGGATCCATAATCGTTTATATTTCGTGTGACACTGAACGTTTGATTGTAATGAATGGTACAAATGGATAGGATGACTAAATCAGAATATGAACGATTACTGTTCTAAATATATTGCCCATTTTCAGATTACAGTTTGCGTTTTTTTTTTTTACTTCAAAACACCCTACTAAATCCAGCTCCCTAAATCCTCTTCAACTTTTCTTTTCTATCACCATAAGCTGTCACTTAAAATATGTTTTTGGTAATGACATTTGTAGTCCAGGATTAACGGGCGGCTACTTCGCATGTAGTTCATCAAGGCAGAACACGTCTATTTTGGATCACTGTGAGCTCGTTCAATGTTTCGATCTTGATAATAATCATCACGAACTAAATTTAGGATAGCAATCATAATTATGTACACATGATACACACAGAAAAGACTTCAAATAAAGTGCATTTTTTTTATATGAAGATAATATGCAATTAGCTTATAATAAAAAGTTAACTCGTGAAAGCAAAATGAAGTAATTGTATTGAAATATTATATACACTCTTAAAGTCAATTTCATTTAACTCATATGAGGCCAAGAGGGGGGGGGGGGTATTCAAGGAGGGGGATCTGATTTGGCAACAGGATCAAATAGGACAGTATTCCTGTCGGAACCACCTACAGAAATGAATATCATGAAGGCTTCCAATAATGCAATAATATGCAGGAAATATTCAACAAACAAACAAAACAAAAAAAAAAAAATAGAAAGATTTGCGGTAGCCAATTGCCTCGTAAACTGGAGGGCGTTTCATGAAAGGATTTGTCAGATATTTTATCCGACAAATTTGCTCTCAGCCAATCAGATGCAAGGATTTCAGTAGCTTATAACAGTTGTCGGATAAAAATCACTGACAAAACGCTTGATGAAACGCTCCCCTGTTTGCTACCTCATGCCCATAGATGTCTAAATTAAGATTATCCGTATTTGTTAAAAATGAAAAATACGAATGATTGGTTTGGCATAATGCAGCTATTCGTTTATGGTATAGAACAACCAAAATAAAACACACTGCTAAATTAATAATGTCATTTCAGATAGCTCAATCAATGGTCTATTCAGGGTGGAAAATGGTTTGTTCACGCATGGATAAAATGGTCTACTTCAAGTCCATTCCTTTAATGTCGTAAAATTTTCTTTCCATTAAGTTTTTCTCCTTATTTTTTTTTTATTTTTTTTTTTAGCTATTAATGTATGAATAGTGACAAGTCATGAGGAATTAATTGTCGTTTATCTGTATTTCCGGCTTAATCTAGAGCTTTTATTGGAAATTACTTCCTCCCCTCACTTCTTCTCATCTTACTCACAATTTTTGCCTTTAGAAAATACTTTCTGAGGTACTTTAACAGTTGTTTCTCATATCTAGAACACAAGTGCTGATCTTTCAGTTTTGTGTGACACGTTGTACAGTTCGATACACTTTTGTATAGGTCACTCAATAGGGTGTGGTCAATACATGTTATGTTAATCTCTTTATTTATAACAAAATGCTTCAAACATCTCTCCAAAAAATTGAAACTGGATTGAATCTCGGTTTCGGCTTACATTTTGACATGTTTCACAGATTATGAAATGTCAAATGGATCTCTCTCAACATTAACGGCTTCGTTTACTCTGAAAGTACATTAATAGAAAAGCCGACTCCATCCGTATTCCTCAATATGTTGCTAATAAAACAATCTATTAAAATCAGATGGATTCATTCTGTAAAGAAATTCGAATTAGCCCAAAATAGAGCAGAACAGAACAATTAATGAAAATAAGAGCAATATACTCAAGCATATACGATGATAAAACCGCCGTATTGCCATTTTACTTTACAGTTTTCTAATAAAAAGACAAAAGATATGTAAGATTGAAATGAGATATAGTAAATGTTTGTTAATGCATCAGTCTCGGAACCATGCTGATTTTTTGTTTTGCCTTGCATCGATAGTGTAGCCTTGTTGCGGCCATAATATGACAGAAAAATCAAGGAAAACTTCTGTAATTGTATTCCAGCAGCCCAGTATTGCAAGGGTAACGTAAGTGTGGAAAATCGGTCGAATTTTCGAACTCCAAAGCACTACATATTCATGATATTTGGGTTTTCACAACTTTCCATCCTGGAATTTTTGCATTATGATATAGGACAATGAAGAGAAATAAATTACAATAAAATTCCAAATAAATTTGTCAACTTGATTTTGTTAGGTTTTATAAAATTATTTAAAGATAGCCCGATTGCCTCGTAAACATGACAAATAAGGCTTTATACACTAGCAAAACCGGTCTTCATACTTTTAAACCCTGTTATTTGTGTGCTAATGAAATAAATATCATGCTGGAAGGAAGAAGGTGGTCTCTTTGACAAAAAACCATGATAACAGCCCCTTAAAATAGACTTAAGAAATATAGAGGAGGCTATTCTTTTAGGCAATGACTCACAATCATGCAAACACCTCTGTCTTTAATTACAGTTTCTTCTCCTAATACTCATAACATCCTCTGGATGGTGATAACCTTCACCTTCTTGCCCTGTTGTATTGGGGCCCAGAGTGACCACTCAGGCCCGGATGCGCGCTGCCTCTTGATAAAGATTGTTATTTATATCAAGATTGGACACTCCGTGCCGGTCGGGCCTCAAAAGCGTGGGCTTGAATAATGTTCGTCCAAGGGGGTTCCTCAAGGGGTGAAGGAGGAGGGGCATGTGGGAATATTCCCCCCCCCCCATTCCAATAGCATCTATGCATTCAAACTATGCGTCACACTTTTAGGTAAAAATGATTACTAATAATAAGTGAATTATTTATTAAAATTCATAATAGATTAAAAATTCATCTATTTAAAACACATGTCGGTACCAATTTGCTATAGTGCAATGCCTTGCCTAATTCATATCGTTCCAAAATTGCGTCTTTTCTAATTTCCCGTCTTTCGTGAAAAGTGTAAATCTTCTCATTGCTTCTTAAGCAGTCGATATGATATCAGCATTTGGGAAAAATTGCGAAATCTGTTTTGGGGTTTTTGTCTTCATATGACTCCTTCCCGACCTTGGGGAAAGATGGAAAGATCGTTAATCCCTAGAACGACTGCGTCGAGCTTTCCTTCCTCCGTTTTGGGCAGATGTCATCGAGAAAAAAATTATAAAAAACAAGAAATAGATAAGGATGCAAAGGAAAAAGTTATGGGAGAGAATATGGAAACATGAAAGAGCAATTTCGAGATAAAAAGTGAGAGAGAGAGAGAGAGAGAGAGAGAGAAAGAGAAAGGCGGAAACACAGACTAAAAGATCAAAAGACACATCAACAGACAAATGAAAAGATCAGAATTACAGGAGGTGGTCACTAGGTCACTAAATATTAGCATAAAATTTGGGGAAGGACACAATACTATTATTGATAAATAGTAATTGATAAACAGATATAAATGTTTGATAATAATAATGATAATAATAAAGATAAATCATCGGCACATCTGAAAGAACATCGAAAATTAAAATCGAATAATGAATGACTCCGGGTGATTCTGATCTTCGAGCAGTTTTTGAAGAGAAGGAAATGGGGTTTTCGGAAGTATACATTAACCTGATATAATGGCATCAACTGACGAGAACTTTTGTAGGGGTGGAGAAAAACTGACGGAAATTGGAGTGTACAGAATTACTCCTGGTATGCTTAGAGGACTTGAGACAATTCTAATTCGATTTTAATGACAAGAAATGAACACTAAAAACAGGTGAATAGAATGGGTCTTTCCCCGTGGAACTGGGACTGTGATGCGACCTTTCCATGCCCATCATTGCTTTGTTTTTATTAACCCCTTCTATCTGTCTCTCTATCTCTCTTTCCTTTCATCCTCCTTTCTTATCTCCTCCTCCTCCTCCTCTCATCCTATCTCTCTCTCTCTCTCCCCCTCTCTCTGCCAGTGCTTGTTTCTCTAACAACATATTACACGCTTGATTATACCATGGACCCTTCTAGTTGTAGGGTCGATGGTTACACAATACCGCGTAAGTTTGGGGTACAATTGGAAATGTTAAAGCATGCGGCTACGTCATACTACTTCCTGTATTTTGGTTACATTGAGGAGAAAACGGGTGGAGGTGTCGTGGTAGAGTGGTTCATTCACTTGACTCTCAATCCAAGGGTTGAGGGTTCGAATCTCAGCCCGGCACTAGCGCCTTTTGGCAAGACATTAATCCACATTTGCCACTCTCCACCCAGGTGTTAAATGGCAGGTTTTATTCCTTGAAATGCACTGTGCGCTGATTACGGCTGCCGGAGCTAAAGCCAGGGTAATAATATCCAAACCCTTTGGAAGCGCATAGGGACGTTATATCATAATGTGATATGCGCTATACAAGAACGGTTTATTATTATTATTATTATTATTATTATTATTATTATTATTATTATTATTATTATTATTACCTAGGTATTTGAACGTGGTAATCAAAATGTAACCTTGTTATCTTCTGGTAATCAAGAGACAAAAGTAAGAAAATATGCCCACTCTAAAAATAGTTGGCTAAGATTTTACCCCACATGGGTAAAAACACAGGGAACAAGCATGTTTCCTTTTTTTCTCTCTCTCTCAAGTTGGATGAAATCTTACCCAACTCTTTTTATAGTTTGCAAGTATAAACATACCGCAACTATATATATATAAACCAACAACAACAAATCGTAAGCATAGTTTCACATATAAAGCATGTCATTTTTTTTTTTTTTTTAGTATAAAAGATATTACTACGAATTGAATTCTACGGTCGGTTTCATATTATATTGATTATAAATCAAGGATACGATTCCTAAGACAATGACGTTCACAATACCCTGATGAAAACGTCGAGAACAAGAATTCTCAGCACAGGTTCACATCTAAATTATGGCACACAATGTATATAGAGTCATAATTGTAGTTCAACGATCGATGTCATGTATTTCTTTACAAAAGCGAGGAAAAAAAGAAAAAAGAATGCAAGCCTTTAGATTGATGACTGTCACACGTCTATAAAACCAGAGTTTTTGGCATAGTTTCACTTGTAATTCCTTAAATATTTAAAATGACAACAAAAATGTTAAAAATGAAGTTCTACGGTCGAATGCACTGTATTCGTTAAAAATAAATTTAAAAAAAGATTTTTATCATCCCTCTGACGTTTACAGGACAACTATTTAAAAAAAAAAGTAGAGAAAGGCAGCTCTCAACGAAGAAGCTCAACTTCCTGGCAAAGTTCTCATTCCATTTGAAAGAGGGTAGGTTTCAACTGTAAAAGTTTGATTTTGTCTTTTTGCAAACCCTCAATAATGAATAGGAATGCCATTACCTATAATAAATGTATATAATTACAAAGAGACACAAATAACCACACATAGAGCAGGGAACAGTTGCAAAATGAAACACTGATGTGTTCTACAACATGAATGATACAAGCACGATCTTCCATGATGTAAAAATAACAATCATATTTACAGTTTACCACTTACCACGTTACAGGGCTAACATGTATGATTAATGAATATCTAATAAATCAACGAATAAAAACAACAATTCAAATGATTAAAATTAAGCTTTTTGTGATTCAGCATGGAAAAGACTCTGAACATCATTTAGCAAGTCAAAGTACAAACTCCTTACAAGAAAAAAAAAATTAAATTAACATTAGAATAGTGGTCTACTTCTACAATACTTACCATGAATAACTTGAAGAATATAAGTCCGAGATCAAATGAAAGGAGGTAAAATGTCCAATGTTATATTTTCAATAAGGCTGTTGTCTCTAGCTCACATAATAAACCTATTACAACTCCATTGTGGTGTAGGGCCAAAATGAAGTATTTCCAACTAAGCTGTTGTCTTTAGGCAGCTTCTAACAAAAGTGGATCTAGGGTCGTGTATCGTTCGCCTTACTTCCAATAAAGGAGAATGCACTGGCACGGAAACGCTGTAGATGGGGTAACGTAATGCGAGAGATGAACGAAACGAAGGGCCTAAGCCACGCCCTCAGCAGCTGTGATTGGCTGATTCCCGTTGACAGCTGACCAATCAACACGTGAATACCAGTGTTGCTGAAAACTTTCTTTAGAGTGAGTGAGTGCTCAATGCCGTGCGTTAATTTGTGTGCGTTGGTTTTGTGTGTGTGTACATGTGTGCGCGAGGGATGGGGAAACTGTGGGTGACTGTGCGTTCGCATTCATGGTTAAACCGCTTCGGTCATGTGCAGCATATAGCTCTCGTGTATGAGAGAGAATGAGAAAAGGGGGTTATGATCTAAAGTAGATTTGCGGCAAATGACTAATTGATTGGTACCTTGCTTGGCTTACATCGGACTCACGTGGAATCGTTCGTTTTGGTTGGGCAGACGTTGAATGTTACCGATTGCTTTCGATATCATCTTTCTGCACGTCTGGTCATCTTCCATGACCTAAATCCCGAAAAAGTTAGCTACAAACCGACACTTGAATGTTTGGTTTCTTGAAGATTATAAATCCATTCTGTCTCTTACTACCTCTCTCACTGTCTCTTCTCTCTCTCTCTCTCTCTCTCTCTCTCTCTCTCTCTCTTTCACCCCCTTTTTAAAGTCACATCCTGCCTCAATCTTTAACTCTCCATCTTTCTGCCTCTTTTCTCACCTCTCGGCTGTATTTATTATTTTTTTTCTAAGGGGATTTTTGGGGGGTCTTATTTTTTTTTCGTTTGGTGATTTTGCGCATTGTGTCAGTCGTTGTGACAAGGTGGCATATTTAACCTTTAAAAAGAGGATCGATCCTCTTTTTAAAGGTTAAATATGCATAAGAGACATAAAAGAGAATGGGTACTCTCTATAAAAAAAAAATCGAGTGATCACTGACGTCACTCCCCGAGGGAATGAAAATAGAGTGAAAAGAGAGTGAAACTCCACTTTTTTCCTTTTAGAGACCACTCGATAGTCACTCGATATTCACTCCTAAACAAGTGATCACTGACATGACCCCGGGGAGTGAAAATATAGTGACAATTCACTCTATTTTTTAGAGAGAGTAGGATGAGAGAAATTACATTTATATAAAGAGAAGGGGTTATTGTATAATTACGTGCCTTGATGGATTGGGGAGTTGGAAAGATAGATGGAAAGGCGACGAGATTAACGAAACCCTGAACCAAACGAGAGCAGTATGAGCGGAAGTGAATGTTTCGAATTATGTTACAGACGCAACATGAGATAATTATAGATGTCGAATAACGTATTCTTCCTTTGTCATCAAATCGGGATAACATGGATCAACCCGTTTAAGTTTCAGCATGTTAAAAGCTTCTGACGGCAAAGTAGTCAATTGGCACTATGTTTAGACAAGTACTCCGTTCTTGCCGGTTGTACGATCGACACATGCTCCGGCAACTGATACTTGGCAGTCACTAATTGTCCTACACCAACCGAGTTTCTGACTTTAATCCTAGATCAAATATAATCCTTACCCTAATCCTAAACCTAAATTAAAATCCAAATCGCAACCCTAACTCCTAAACCAATATCTTTAAAGCCTGGAGCAAATGTCGTAGGAGAAATTGCTTTTGCTTATGGATCCTCAAGAATCCAGAGGTCAAAGCGATAGTTTTGGATAATATTGATTGTTATACATTTTAATTTTTCATTTAGAAATATTGTTTAAAAAACGAATGCCTCTACGGAAAAAAAATGCTTACCCAAAGCCAACAAAATTGGGCTCTACAATCATGTTTCTGAAACTTTTTTTTTTCCAGAAAAAAAGTGAATTCGATAAGTTTCTCACATGAGTATATATCACCAGATTATCAGATTGTATTTATAGATGTCTCGTTGCTATGACAGTCGAAATGACCATATTTCGGGTGATAATTGTGATATCGGTCAAAACTATCCAGGTATAATTCCCAGCAAATTGAAACATTATGTGGTTTATCCATTATCTTAGGAAATAAGAATATCCAGAGGAATGAACCTATACCTATCTGCTTACTTTAAGAGTAATTTCCTTCGGTCATGTGTTGAATGCACTTTCGTTAAAATGTAGTTTCTTAGCTCTAACCAATCATTATGCATTCTTGTATTCTTATATTGATATAAGATTTTTCATATGACTTAATATTTTAAAAAATGAAGAAATGATTACTGAGAATAGAGGGAGAGATGGGGAGGGGGCTAGCTCCTCTGGAGAGAAAAAAAATCAGCAGAAAGAAAGAGAGAAGGATGACAGTTTTTGCCCTTGTTGTGAGTGAAAGATACAAAGAGAGGGGGTGTGAGAATAATAAAAAGAACAAAAATTAGAGAAAACAGAAAGATAGAGAGAGAGAAAAAAAAAGAAAGAGAAAGAAAGAAAGAAAATTGTTGGGGATGAGGGGGGGGGGGGTGAACACATTGCCTTCTGTCGTGACTCTACCGGAACTAAAGTACATAATGACTGGAACTGAGTGTATGTAAGTACAACACTCCTGTCAAAACCGATTTCATTCTGCTTGTCTCTGTGTTCTTCATCAGCAATAGCCAGACGATTCCAATGAGTGAGTAAAAATCGTTTCCGCGACCGACCCACCGACATGTCACAAAGAGGGTTCGTGCGAGCGCGGGAAACAAATCCACAGTTGAGGGCAACCGCCGTTCATTATCAGGACGGCTCACTATGAGGAGCTTTATGCATGCATGTAATAGCAATTGAAAAGGGGTCATGAGGCAATTTAAGAAAATCATTCCTGAATCAATGTTCATAATTATAACATTATATTATAATTTCATTATTATTATTCATGATCTTTATACATAATTATAACTTTATAAAGTATGTCTGACAATTTTAAGAAAATGATACGGGTGTTGTTGAAATTGTATAAGGGACGCGCTTTTGTGAACACAGAAGGGCTAAAGCATTAGCACAAGAGACCTCCAATGACATAGTTCCACGACCTTTCACGTATTTCTATTTTCCCTTCTTTCCATATTTTTCACATGCATTTTTTTTTTAAATTTAGAAGGTAATTGATATGAACATGCCAATTACAAGTACATTTACAGTTAACTCTTATTTTTAAAAAATCCCGAAGGGATCAAATATTTAATTGTAAAAACTCTAAAAAGACTATCATGGAAACTTAGGAACATGCAAAAATCAAGTACAAGATATCCAAATACCAATTCTGGTTAAAACTCAAAAATTATCTATTGGCTAGTATTTCGCTACCTTTGCTACGATTACAAGAAACTGGACTCATTTTGGCAATGTTGCATCCAATGAAATGATGTCACTGATCACGTCATATCATAAAGGACATGCATGCGATTGTTATTCGGCATGTCAACGTGATATTGATGTATCGGAATGAGTCTGGTGTTCGTTTCTTATATGATGACAAAGGATTTTGTCGGGAAATGCTTCTCTCTTTAATCCACATTATATACATGTGCAAATATGAGTCACTTTATGGATCGCATGAAAGTGGCAACCTTGGATAAGTTGACATGAATGTAAAATGAAAGGGAAAGATATGTACTAGTGCAGAGGCGGATTTATCAGGAGGAGAACTATATCAAATGTACTCGGAAATTGTATATAGAGAACGCACTTGAAGGGACGTTATGAGAAGCATTTAAATACTAAAAACAAAAAACAAAGAAACAACAACAACAACAAAAGTCCGAAATGAATGGAAACCATAAACGAAGCAAATACAGTGTGATTTACGCGATATCACAAAATATTCATGTAAACATGAAATATTCAGCTCTGCTTTCTTTCCTGTGACATGTACTGTAGTGAATGTATTGAATCGGGAATACAAATAATTTGTCATTATTGATTATTGATTTTTTTTTTCATTTTTATATTTCATTTATTGATTAATTGCCCGATTTACGTTACATTTTAGGGTTAGGCTTAGATAGCATTTTTATATAGGACGAGGAGGGGAAAGCACAATAATTTTCTGTCTCCTTTTTCTTGGTGGGGGGGGGGGGGGGGGAGGCTCACTCTCTTTTCGCTTCGCTAGTGATTCATAGTGTCAAATTTTAAAACCTTCGGATGGTTGGATGATGCTTCTGAGATGTTATTTATCGTAAATTATCACAACGGAACTAAATTTCAACGCTAGGTAATAGATAGAATCAAATTAAAACATTTTCAAATGCGTGCTTTTCTGTTGTCCATGATGACCACATAGCAGTAATTCGCTGATCAGATGCCTTATATCCGATCAATTCATTCCCATAACGAAGAGTTCCGTCGCCAGAATATTCGAAGGGAGCAATTTGTCCATAAGACCAGTAAGCTTCTGATTATTTGTTCGTAAGACCATTAATCCTTTGGTATTAGTAAGGATTATTCTTCGCACGGGAAATGACTGTGACCGAAGAGTGAATTTTAATCCGCTCGTTCCTTACAATTAGATGTATCATATTTAAATTGGGGATAATTATTTAAAATACATTGTCATTCATTAAGGGATTGCCCTATTCACAGGTTTCTGTATTTCAGCGTGAAAAAAAGAGGTAAATCTTGATGGTTTTATAATTTTTCATACATTATATTCATGTACGCATTTTTAGAAAAATACCATTATCGAGTATAAAATCTTTAGTGAATGAGGTATTTCATCTAAACTTAAGTTGCTAATTCAAGTCAATTCGATTCAATTCAAATTAACATTTATTTTCTTCCATCGAACCATGATGGTATGGAAAATAACGTTTTGGGCAAAATATTGCACATAAATTATGCTCGAAATGCAATGAAGAACCTTTCGGGACCATATTACATTACATGAAATCTCTTTTCTTCTTTCAGTATTTGGTATGTCCATTCAGCCATCTGATGACAACCAAATTAACGGACAAATCAATGAATCACTTCTGGCCATATTCTGCAGTCAATCGCATCAGGAAGAAAAATTATTTACAAAAAAAAAAATAAAAATAAAATCATTTTTCAATATAAACCTCGTTTGGAGCTACAATCCACATTGTATAATAACAACTTTTTTTATAAGAGAGGAAAAATGGGGAACTTTGAAAGAGGAGGGTTATTGTTATAAGCCTAAGCATTGTAAAGAAGAGACTTTTACAAGTTACATTTTACTAAATTTAAAATACGTTATTGTGGTACCTCTGGACTTTTAAATAAAAATTGTTCGCATATGGTTCGGCCAACCTTTTGACATGAGTGTATGTCCATAAGTATCTCCATATACAGTAGCTGAAAAATTTCAAAAAGTGTGTTCGCGTTTGAACGGGGGAGGCACAACATCTTCTGCGACGTTCTCAAAGCCCTACGTCATGATTTTGATAACATTTGAAGAGTCTTCGCGCCCCAGTTCAGAGCGAAGTGCCCCTCGGGCGCACCCCGGGGGTATACCAGTCCCCCCAAGGCTAGAATTGACGCTCTAACTCACACTGAGGCTAGCAAAAGGCAAAGTCATCCGGGGCCGGTAGCAAGAAAAAAAGTTCATTGCCCGAACGTGTATTTTCTTGAATGATATACTCCTGATAGGTTTCATTTGATTTACAAGCTGCTTTTTTTTTTCTTTTTGGAGCCAGCATCAATCACGTTACATGAAAAAAAATGTACCAGTAAATTATTTTCCTTGCTTTCCGATCATTCTATTTCGTTAGATTAAAGGAAAGTATTCATTTCACTGGGTTAGGATCCAGACAAATTACTACTATAAAAAATGAAGAAAGATGGATAGATAGAAAAAGGTAAATAGACTATTTAAAAAAATCTCCGTCTTATTAAAATAATGTATGATAATCTTAGACAATATTCTATTCAGATCATATTTATTGCTATTTTGCAGTCCTCTTCCTTTCTCTCTACTCCAAGTTCCCTATAATCTCTTCTCTACCTGTCTTTGTCTGTCCCTTTCTTCTTTTCCTGTATTAAATTATATTGTATTTGTGTATTCAGGCGTACCCGCTACAAGCATCTGCTTATTGGGATTGCGCCTTCTTCCTTGTAATTTTGCAAGTTCTTGATTGTACTGATACTACTTTATATGCGTGTAAATTTTACTATTTGATGTTTGAACAGATGTTGAATGTTGTCAAAATCAATGCAAGAAAATAAATGTTAACATGAATTGAATTTAGACGATATTCTTTTACACAGACCATATTTAGACCATGTTTAGACGATATTCTTTCACACAGGAAAAAGTATAATAAGAAAACTCACGAACTATTGTTCACCTTTATCAGAACTCGACCTTCTGTTTGATAAAAACCCTTATTCATCATGATCCCGGGCAGGGAGAGGTTAATGATGTCGGTATGTCCTTGTAAAACAGTCGAATGAAGTCATGTTGAATGACGACATGCTTTATACATGAAATATGGCTCACCAAGTTTATTTTAAAGATACCATCCAGCTTTTGATAAAAATCAGTCCAAATAATTATATAGGGAGCAATGTTATATTGATAATTATTGCTAATATCATGGAATTTCTCTGAATTGACTCTTCTTGTTGAGAAGATATCTAGAATTTTAGATCTATTTGTACAGCGGAACAATTATAACTCCTAATGATATTTTACATTAAAGAATTCCACCTTTTTAATACTTGTTGAGCTGATTTTTTTTCCTCTACAATTTCAGGTATATTTCAGATTCATTTTCAAAGTCAAACTGATAAAATATTCGACAGTTTTCACGTCAAATGTTAAATAGCCCCCATAACTCTTTTAGTCCATACCAATGTTTTTGAAGTTTGAAGTTTGAAGTTTTATTTGTTCCACTTTTACATTAAAAAAAAAAACAATTCAGTGTTTACAAACATAAGTGTCAGTTTTGAAAAGTACGACTAAAGAACTCATCAAGTACAGTGCACGGTAAGTGTAAGTAGAAAGTTTCGAGAGATATAGTAACGACTGGCAAAAAAGGAGAGAATGTAAAATGCGAGGAGCCTAAATAAAAAGCATAGCTTGTAAATATTTAAAGCTTGAAGTAATTGTTTCGGGCTTGCAATCAAGATGTGTTATGATAAAGCCAGTATTGTATCATGTCTCATGTTGATGGGTCTATGTTCAGATAAGAAAAGAACATGAATAAACGCGAGATGCGTAGTGATGACATAGATGATACAGCAAAAGTTCAACAATTAAGTTATTTCACGAACAAATAGTGACAACATCGCCTGCTCTTAGGGAACAAGAGTTATCCATTTTCAATCACCTTAAAGTAGATATTCATTGATTTTTAAAACTGACTTAATTTTCATTTTTGCGTCGGTGAAGCTTAGACCTGACAAGTTTGTCAAAATTCGACGCTTGCAAACACTCGAAGTAATGATTATTATCAATTACAAATTGCTAAAATACAGCCCCGACATAGCACCTGAACAGCTCTCCGAAAGCCGCTGAAATGTGTGACGTCAAAGGGAGGACGTTAATTGCACAAGCAGACGATGTCCCATAACATCTCACATATTTTCAGTGCCTGTTTTGTCATCTTCTCCTCAGTTATTTCACTTCACTAGCATTAGTCTATTATGTTTAATCCATATATTGCCTCACTCTAAACCCCGTGCATGGGTTTATTTGGATGGAAAATGAAGCGTTACAAGAATAAAGGAATCAGTTGCTTGTAAACAAAATAGACGCCATTTCATTCACAGCTGCATACACCGCTGGACGTTCGGCGTTGAATGAGGGATAAATACCGTCCTTGCAATCATTCAGCGGGCATTTCAATTTGAAAGTGTGGTTTCTTTGATTGTTCATTAACCCTCATCCTATATATTTACAAACAAAAGATTTCAGTAATCAGAATCTGTTTCATTCCCATTTTAGAATGGTGTGAAATATGGGCATGTTTGAATACACTAAATTCTTTATAATTTGAGAAATAACTGCACTGCACTTATGTTCATTCTTTATGGGACGTCGTCTGCTTGGACAGGATTGTTCCCTTTATTGACGTCATTGAAACATTGTTATTTTTTTGGCGAAGCGCTTGTATATCGCAGATGCTGGGAGGTAGTTTTATTTGTATTATTGTTTAATTACCTGATATGTAGTTGACTTTAAACTGATACGATTGCTATCTGTTAACTTGCCAGTTTCTAGTGATACATTATTTATCATATTTGTGATTTTCTTTGAATGTGTACTTTAATACCTAGTCTTAAAAGTCAAGCCATCCAACAGCCAATTCGGCATGTCCGGTGCCTTAGACATAAAAATAATACATAAAGGCAATGTCACGCCGGTCCTATACCTTATAATTGACAGAGAAATCATTCCTCTGTTTGTCAAGCCTAAAATGTGTTATATTATTCTAGAACCTACAAATCTAGGATTTTGTTTGACTCCAATGCACACTATTTTAGGTAATTGGGAATAGGAATGATAAATGTTCATTGTTCCACCCAACTTTTAACACATTTCTTTTTAAATATTTGATTAAATAACAGGTACAAAGACCCCCTTAATGACAGAAGAAGTTTTACCCACTGCCTACGGTTCATGTATTAATCCTATGGGAATGAGATAATTCAGTAGTCAACGGGTTAACATTTAGGGGACTGCACCTGAAGCATGTTACACTTTACATCCTTATGTTAGGTGAGGTGCGAGACATGAACCTTACACCATTTTAAATAGATGGGAACATGGTCTAACAACATTCCCTTATCTTTCGATGTATCTGCCGTGTGAGAATCGTCCAAGTGTAAAATCAGGTGGAAGGATATTAGGTGAAAAGTGCCAGATTGATTTGAAATTATAATGTGTCTTGAAAAAGACAATAAAATGCCACTTACCACGTGGATATAAATTTATGGTGAAATAATTTGCTTGTTAGTATACTGAAGTAATTAAATGAAAAAATATTTCCTCCAGAAAACGGAATGATCCCTGTTCTCTTTTGTTTCCCATATACAAACAATTTTTAAAAAATTAAAACTTACCATGAATGTGACGATCCCCCCCCCCCCCCGCAAAAAAAAAAAAAAAAAAAAAATCTTGATAAGAAAATCCACATGTATATGACGAATCAAATAATACATTTTGCGATTTCGTACTCTTTCTTCTAGCGCACTCGCTCTCTCCCCAGCTCACTCTCAACTTCACTCTCACCCTCACTCTCACTCTCTTTATATCTCTTCCCCTCTCTCTCCCATTCTTTTTCATCCTCCTGTCGGTCTGTTTACCGAATATCTTGATTTGTCTATATGTTCCTATGATATATCTTTCATATCAGTACCTTGAGCACTATTTCTAATCTCCATTTCTCTTTCTCTCCCTTCATCTCTTTTCTTTCATCTCCCTCTCTCTCTCTCTCTCTCTCTCTCTCCCCATCTCTAGTGTATTTAGCTCTTTCTAAACTTTCCGCCATCTTGCCTCTGTCTCAACCTGTGTATTACCCTTCAAGTTGCTGAAGCAGTAATTCAAATTGGTCTATTAAGGAAGTGAACAAAAATGAGCTTAACTCGGAGTCAGACGTGTTGATGAATGAACAATTTTATGAATAATACAATGCAATCGTGCTTAATAATATGAGTAATCACGTCTGGAGGTTGCGAATACAAGTGTATGTCGTTCCCTTCCATCGTGTATATCTTGTATGGATAGAATAGCCTAAAATGTAAATATGTATACCATAATAAATGAATATATATATATATATATATCACAAAATGTTCACAGGAACAAAGTTCGACGAAATGCAGTGTCAAAGATAGGTAGAAAATAAAGTTCACAACATCGTATAGAATACACACACGAGGAGCATGTTTTTAACTTTTTAAAACTTATTCTCTTCACCTGCAGAGAATAAATCGAAAGCGCTTGTGAAGTTAAAAACATGCTCCTCGTGTGTGTATTCTATACGATGTTGTGAACTTTATTTTCTACACACACACACACACACACACACACACACGCGCGCGCACACACACATATATTTACATATTATATACAATCACATACACATATATTTCTATTGTCTATGTCGTGTAAGAAAAATTGTGTGTGAGATTCAAAACTAAAATAATAGTATACATATATCATTCTCATTCTCAATAGAAGTTATATTATAAAATCATTCCCCAAAGTAACATAATTGTTCTTCAGTATAAAAAAATAAGACAACTCCAATCTGTTCTTTACTCTATAGTAACATTAATTCGACCTCATTAATAAAAGGATTGAAGAAAGCAAAATTATTAAATAAACTGTCGACTACTTTGAGAGTAAAAAAAAAAAGACTTTTAAAAATAATAAAATGATACACTTTTCAACAATTCTTAGTATTACATTTCAAACAGATTGGTATAAACCATGTAAACTATGTACAAATTGATACCCTATAAAAACTGACAAGAATATTTGCAACTCCTAAAAGAACTTTGTCGATTGCACAAAGTTCAGCAGGCGTTCAAATTTATCAACCAACACGCCCCACCCTGAAAACGAAGTACAATTAAAAAGCAATAACGAAAGTAAAAGAGATATCGAAGTCATATTTTATTTCTTCCTGAGAAGTTCAACGCATCCACAAATACAGTCAATCCGTTGATTAATATATGATAGTAAATATTGGGGTCGTCGCCCACTGTAATAAATGATTTCCTATAACCCCACGGCAGAAGCTAAGGATAGATAGTTATATATTTATACATAATATAGAAGGGAATAACATATTCTAAGTTCGGCAGAGAAGTGCAAGCGCAATTGATCTACTGTTGAAATACGGGAGATTATTTTTGTTTGAAGGAAATGACCTATATTGAGAGCAGTGGTGGTATTTTGATATTGCACTATTTTGCCGATGATGAACTCTGCATAGAAAGATACTTTCCTTATTTCCTTCTTTCCTTTTGTATGTCTGCTTGCTCTCGAGATATTTACCTTGTTAATATTTATTTTGAACATTCTCCATGTTGTCCAAATAATTTGAAATAGTTGCTTAAATTACTTTAAGTCAATTAATGTTGACTGATTTCTTTCTAACTGCCTCATGCTGCTCTCGTCTATGTATTTGTGCTATTAATTTTTTATTATTATTATTATTAATATTATATTCCAGATAAAACTTTTTAAGCATCGTTATTCTCAGAAAAGAGATTTGCAATAGTTAAAAGTATTGTTATTGTCATTTTTATGTTCCTGGAAAAAATAATAACTAGACAAATTCAAATTTTTATAAGGCAATTAACGGGTTGGCGCAAAGCTACAGTGTTCTGGTTAATGCTATATATTATTATTCTATTCTACCTAATTTATTCTATTTTCATTTTCACTATTATGTTCACCCCGTTCAAAATATCCCACAATCCTTTTCAACTGAATGACAATCAATTATTGAATACGATGACTCTCTTTAACAATCCGTCATATCTCGTGATGACTGATGAACGACCTCGCAAAAAGGGCTACACCTACTATCCATTAGTAATCGTTGGGTAAACAAATAAACATTTTCCGAAAGCGGGAGGAGAGAAAAAAGTGGAAATTAAGAGCAACCAGTCGAAACGACTGCGTCAGAAACGTGTATCATATGATTTTGACGAAGTTCAAGAACTTCAAGTGGAATATTATAATTATCTTACGATTTCATTGGTTAAGAGGGCAGTCATTGACCCATTGGGGCATGAGTAAGGTATTTTTTTTCAAGGGTAAACGAATTAAACGAAGTTTTTTCCAGAAAATTTTATGATCGTGATTTTGTTTGATTTGACTGAGAAAGCATCGGCCTGTTGGCCTATATCAAAAGAAAAAAGAGGCTGTGTTTATTTGATTATGTATCCTGCATATACATGATATAGATTCTATGGAATGAAGTGGAGGCAAGTTGGCGCACAACATTTATACAACATGTGGTACATTTTAAGCATTTGGCTTTATGTTCATTTATTTATCTAATCTAATTTCACTAGGGTAGCTTCAACACTGTTTAAAAGAAAGATTTTTTTTCATTAGAAAACAATAGGTTTTTAATGTAAAAGCAATAGATATGGACATTTTAAACAAATTAAATAATCACTCAATCAATCTAGTCAAAGAATAGACCAAAAATACATTTCACTCCACTACATATCACAAAATCACCGAGTCTAACACGAAAGATGCATACTGTCACAATTCCTTCTCCAATATACTTTTAATATGACAATATAAACTATTATATGAAAAGGAATTCACGATTGTGTGCTCTTGAAAATCGATGTTAATGTTTGTAAACTCAGTGGTTCAAAATTCATTAACATTTAAAGACTTTCGATTAAACTGAAGTTGCTGTTGCTTTGTTATTATTTTGTTTATCGTCTTATAACTGCGGCAGTCGTTTGCAAGCTTGGTCTACGTGTCTAATGGGGTTTGCATGCATATATTCCAGTTGACTGTTTGCAATATATCACGTGACCACTGAATAGTAAGTTCTAAAGTGGATAGACACTTGTTTTTTAAACAGGTGGAGAAAACAATTAGGCCTACTATTATATTTTTCACAAAAATTAAAAATGTTGTGTTAATAGAGCAGTACTTTCTTTCTTTTGTTTTGTTTTGTTTTTACAGACGGAAATCTGCTAATGAAAGGTAACGATTTCGGTCTGGCACTAACAGATACCTGTGTAACAGACTGCTTGTTTCTTCTTTTGTGCAGTTATTCTCACCAATTCATAAAATGTGTTGGATGAAATCGATGGGTTCGAGACAGGCGGATATCAAGTTAGTCTAGCAGTTGCTGTCCCGTTATAAAACGCACTCTCATTAAGATGCATATTCTCATGTGCATCCAGGGTCGCTGCTAGACTTTTTTTTGTGTGGTTTTTTTTTGTTTTTTTTTGGAGGGGGTGGGTCATTATCAAGATTTGAAGAAAGTTTTTCTTTAGCCACTCCCAAAAGTGGGACTAGATCTTCAAATCTCCAATTGTTGTTGCTGTTGTTATTGTTGTTGTTGTTTTGTTTTTGTTTGTTGTTGTTGTTGTTGTTTTGTTGTTGTTGTTGTTTTTTTTTTTTTTTGGGGGGGGGTCTTTTTTAATAGATTATTTTGCCCATTTATATTTACATGAGTGCACTGGATACTCTTATTCCTTCTATCCTCCCCTTTTTTTTTACGACAGGTGATACTCCCTTTTTCCTTCTAGCGGTATTCGCGTGTCCATTTTGAGGGTTTCCTTCATCTGCTCAAATCTTCCCTGTAATGGTTTTATCTTGTAACAGAATCGTACTTTTTGCGTGCTTCGGTAATCTTTACTTACCTTCTTCCATCTTGTAAAATCTTAGTTTTAAAACGCAGATTATATCTCTAAAATTTAGATAATTATTAACTTCTGATAAAAGCACACTTTATTTTACGTTGGCGTAGAATTCTTTCTCATCTTCATTCTTTCCCTCTCACATAATTATCATGTGCACATGTCTACACCTGTTTCTCACCCTCTCTCTCTCTCTTACTTTCTCTCTCTTCCCTGTCTCTCCCTTCCTATTTTCTGTCTCTCTTTCTCTCTTACTGCTGCTCAAAGCCACTCTCTAATTTTTTTTTTCTCTCTCTCTCTTCTTTACTTCATTCCTCCTCCTTCTTCAGACCCATAACCATTCCCCCACCCTCTCTCTCTCTCTCTCTCTCTCTCTTACTTTCTCTCTCTTCCCTGTCTCTCCCTTCCTATTTTCTGTCTCTCTTTCTCTCTTACTGCTGCTCAAAGCCACTCTCTAATTTTTTTTCTCTCTCTTTCTTCTTTACTTCATTCCTCCTCCTTCTTCAGACCCATAACCATTCCCCCACCCTCTCTCTCTCTCTCTCTTACTTTGTCTCTCTTCCCTGTCTCTCCCTTTCTATTTTCTTCTCTTTCTCTCTTACTGCTGCTCAAAGCCACTCTCTAATTTTTTTTTCTCTCTCTCTCTTCTTTACTTCATTCCTCCTCCTTCTTCAGACCCATAACCATTCCCCCACCCTCTCTCTCTCTCTCTTACTTTCTCTCTCTTCCCTGTCTCTCCCTTCCTATTTTCTGTCTCTCTTTCTCTCTTACTGCTGCTCAAAGCCACTCTCTAATTTTTTCTCTCTCTCTCTCTCTTCTTTACTTCATTCCTCCTCCTTCTTCAGACCCATAACCATTCCTCCCACCCCCCTCTCTCTCTCTCTCTTGCTAATTACTACATGCTCTTTTTTCCCTCCATATATGCATGAAGTGAAGCTACAAGCCTAATTCTCAGCCCTACTTCAGGATGTCCGTTCGTTTGTTCATTTCGGAAATCACCCGCTCTCTAGGGTTCCTAATTAAGGTCCTGTCCCCCCAATCACAGTGCCCGACGCCGGTCCATAGCGAACGACTAACGGCGGACGTCCACGATAATGCATACACGGGACTACACGATAAGAATTCTCTTTTCAGCACTCTCCAATGCACCTTCCCGGATGTTCCGAAAAATAGGGGGAAATGTCTAAATTGTGCTCGATTTATTTAGAAACATCACGGACTCCCACAATATAGCATATGCCGGACTGCACGATAACAATTCACTCCTCATGTCTCTCCCGAGCACCTTCCCGAAATAAGTTCAGAAAAAATTGGGGGGAATTTCAAAATATGGCGCTTGAGTTAGGAATATCAGTTCGATCTTGATCTTGATATCGATAAAGATTTGTACACTCATTTCCTCCATACTTTTATCATACCGGAATACGATCCCATTAAAAATCCTAACCTCGGAAGGTAAAATACTAATTGAAATGTACTTCAATTCAAACCAGTGCATCTTGCTTTCAGATTTGCATTACACAACGTATTTGGAGATAAATTGTAGAAACCATATTTCTAAATCACTTAAATTTACGCTCGCTCCAAATGTTTGTTCGCAAAAAGAAAGATTTTTGTTATCCCCTAATGATGAAGTAAATACGCTTAAAATAAGAAAACAAATTGAGCAAAATGTTTTGTCGCTTAAGTATGAACGTAATATCTCTGAATATCTTACTTTGGCATTTGCATAATCGTAAATAATGTATGAATCAATCAATACTATGATACGTTTCTCTATTTCCCCATGTATCCGGGCTATGAAGGCCCACATATAGCAGTCTGTAATTGTTCGTTGTGTTCGTTACAAAAAATATTTTGTAAATTGGGCCAAATTAAATATAATAATATTTAACATGGGCTTGATATAAAATTATTTCCCTTTTATTCTTGTTCATTCAAATCTTACCTTTAATACCAAATGCACTACATACATAATTCAAAACAACAGCCTAATGCCATTGTCATACATAGGCTTTACTTTTTTTCTGGAACTCAAATATTTTGAGCGGTCAGGGGAGATAGGAAAATTTGGAAAGTACATCACTTTTAGTTCCGACCAATAAAGCTTTACAGGTCAACGTTTATCCTAGATTTCCAAGTCAGACCATGGACTTGACATAAATCTTCTATCATGTGATCAGTATTATCGCCTGAGGTGTTTAAGTCGGCAACACTAAGCACGGCCTGTATTGCTGATTATTTTCGGAGAAAATGAGGTGGCGTAAGGAGATCAATTCAACAAAAAAATAGTGGAATACTAAGTGAAATTCCATTCTCGTGCAGTGTTCTGATTACTGTATCCATATGAGCTACAGGGGATTCGTACATTCTTTCTTTATATTCTAATTCTTTTATTATACAGCTACATTTTTTAAATGAGGAAATTTGAAAACGCTCTAAAATGTTTAGAAATGTGATTTGTTCACTACGTGACTGTCACATCAGGATATGTCGAAATAATCTACAAAATGATTCAAGTATGTACCTAAAACTAATCAGACAGATTTTGACTTTCTAAAGCGTAATAAAAAATATTCCCTCACATCAGGGGAAAAATTGTAGAAGATAGATGCTCACAGTTGCATTTTATCATGGTTATTTTAAGTGAACTACGTCATAATGGATTTCATCTTTGTTTTGTGTGATTATTATTATTTTTTTTTTACTCAAGACAAGACATCCTGTGATAGTGTCAGTGGTTTTGTCGAGGTTGATCCAAGGAAACGTTCGTAAAGGCCATACTGCTATCTCGCCGGAATGGGCTTTATCCACAAAGTGATGGCTAAATAAAAAAGCTGGATGTCCCACAATGCCCTTGAGTTTATTATCTGCTGTCTTGTATAAGGGTGATTTTTATTTTCCTCTGCCATCAATCAGATTTGCTTAGCTCCCATCTTTTTATTTTCTTCGAATTTTCTTGGTTGTTTATGTCATCCGTTTTTATCCTCTGCGTGCCTTTCCCCCTCCCATTTTGGACTTCGGATTTTGCCGTGAATAAAATTATTCAAAAAGGGGCTACACGCGACTTCCCTACCGAGAACTTAATGGTAACAAGTAGCAACTCCACACTCCGCTTTAATAACACTTCCACTTCCGGGTAAGTCAGCACCTGTCAATATAAAGCTATCGAATAACGATATCACGATGGATCTATTTCATGTCTGTTTTCTATTTTTGTCACATTAATTGGAGATTGACATGCACTACGGTTAATCGCTCGCAGGTGTGAGATGGATGGACATGTATTTGTAAATTTGGCGGGAAAATTGGCAGCGTGCCTCCAGTTGGCAGGCGACATCAGCAACAAGTTTCCCCCCTTTCCATCCTCTATTAATCACCATGATCACCGTGTGGTGAAGTTTGATATGTGCTTGCTTAAAAAAACATTTGACACATCAGCTGTACCATATACATCGCATATATTTTGCGAGGGAGACTTCCAAGTTAACAGATGGACATTGAACCCTTCTTGACGCTTTAGGCACAGTTTCATTCTGTCAAGAAAAATAAGACTGAAAATTATTGAAGTCCATGTTGGACGAAACCGATGTCATCTTGTCCGAGTTGCGTCATTCAACGATGTCGGCGATCTGTAACAAAGAGGACAGAAACTTCCAGAAGAAGGAAGTACTCATAAAAAGTTCATGTATCCAAACTGCACCCATGTACACTGATCTCCCTGGACGGTTCTCACACGAGGATGTTAGCAAAAACAAAGGCATCTTAAACATCTCAGCAAGAATCGGCATGAGAACTCAAACAGTCGACACTATTTTCGCCGTCATTCGCGCATTTTTAAAAAATATTATCACGATTATTGTCCTTGTTCTAGTGATCCGATTTCAAGCACCCATCATATGCATTATAAATATATTGATTACCTGAATGTTAGACAATAATATTAATCAATTAAAACGATTTGGCCAGGTGGAATTTTCTTTCTGGAGCCCTGTGTATTTACAGAGTCGTTTGGTTATATTGCCGTTCAGTTGATATTAATTTTGTCTTTGCATTGAGGAAATTTAGGAGCTGGAGGAAAAACACGTTATTTTAATTTTTCTGCGTAGTAAAAAAAATATCCTTGAGGCAAAAATGCAACTGCATGCAATTCTAAAATCATCTACATCATTCAATGATAAAGAGTGAATCATGCCTACATTTCTCATAACTTATCTTTAGACCCGATAAACGTTCTGTACTTGAGAGAGAAATGACTCTCCCTTACAAGAACTCCAGATGGACAATTTTTCTTCGACATCTGAATGAGAGGAAGTTTGAGTGAAATGAGACGGAAATTGTGAAAATTGTTAACATTGAAATGTTGCAGCGGAGAAACATGGTGCACCCAGCTTGATCACAGATGAGAGGAAATGAAGAGCACCTTCGCCTGTCATAGAATGCATTTGAACAATGCTGGATCACATTTACGGGGGGGGGGGGGTACTCGTTTTTCCGAAGGTTCGTAATTCCGAAGGTTCGATCCGAAACACAGATTTCCCATAGCAGGGGGTTCATAATTCCCGAACATTTGATGCTTTACTCCAAAGGTTCGTAATTCCGAAAATGAAATAGGGTTCGTAATTCCGAAAATGAAAAAAGGTTCATAATTCCGAAGGTTCGTATATTCCGAAAATGCAATAGAGCCCTACATAACTTTTTGGAATTACGAAACTTCGGAAATATGGACCCTTTTTCATTTTCGGAATGAAGAACCCTATTTCATTTTCGGAATTACGAACCGTCGGGGTAACGAACCTTCGAAAATACTAACATTCGGAAAAATGAACCTTCGGAATTATGAACCTTCAGAAAAACGACATGTAACCAAATTTACAACCAATCTTGACTTCTTGTAAGTATTGCACGTCAAGTGAAACTGGCTTATGATGTGGTCTCACATGAAACGATTTTTGCTGCGCCATGTTGCGATACACAACTGTTATTGTTGTTGTTTCTTTTAATTTAATGGCTCGGCTTTATATGATATGTGCTCTCATTAAACTTTAAAAGCAAAAACAAAACAACAACAACAGTGGAGTAACAAAACACACTGTGCATTGCGCTACAGAAATCGTGTCGTGTGAGACCATCTTTAAAGAGGAATGAACCTCAAAAACATTAGCTGATAATCTAATGCTAAAATTAATAGCCTCTTCAATCTTGAAATCACTCCTAGGCCTTTGTGATTACTCAGTAAGAAGAACGATTTCTCCAAAGTTTGCATTTTCTTTGCCAGACATCCTTCCAAATGGGTCTTTATTCTCCTCTAAAGTATTCCTGACCAATCATGCGTTAGATAGATCGATTGTTTGTTGAAGATGGACAATAACTTTCCATCTGATCTAATATGTCTTCTTTTTCTTCACTGATATAAAAAGAAAAGAAAAGGAAAGAAAGCAAAGAAAAGAGAAGAAAAGAAAGCAAAGAAGAAAAAAAAGGAAAGAAAAGGAAAATAAAGAAATGTCAGATTTCATGAACTTTCTCAAGTAACTCCGTTGACTCAGCAGAGTCCTTGCTCTCGTAGAGTGACATAGTGTGCCAAATGAAGTCCTTCAAATCTTCTTCTATCAAGAAAGATACTTTTCTCATTTCCGATCACAAATCAACAATTAGTCAATTTGCTCTTGAGGGGATCCTATCTCTGGTATTTTAATGTCAATGTTCATATTGGATTAAAGGTACGTGACCATCATGACACACACGCAATATGATTCTTACGATTTCCAGTTTTGTTTGACAAGCATTTGTCATCGAATTACTTTTGCAAATGTAAAAACATAATGTTAACATTGTATGCTAATGGATATCTTGTCATAATTTACGAATGATTGATGACGTAATAGTCACCAGATTTTGGCACATGCATGAAAGATCTAATAATAAAAGAAAATGTCTCCTATCTCGAACTCATCTTTTTCTGCTTGAAGAATAGACGGATTTGATCATGACAGATCTAATCTAGATTGATGAAATTTTGTTTTTCTTGAGGGCAATGTTAGACTATCCCTGTTTCCAATGAATTTTGTCATTCTGTTTGTATGAACATATTTGTTACATAATTTTTATTTTCTTTCTTTTCAACTAGAAAATATTTATGAAATATGTCAAAGGTGTTAGATAATATTATAAACCGGAATACCTAGTGTAAAATTTCATTAATTACTCATAGGCCTATTTGTTATAACTTTGCAGTTTATTATTATGGGCGATCCAAATTCTACAGGTTTTTTAATCTTCTTCGAAAGCCCCGCATGATTTGGTATATTTATTTTAATCTGTTGTTACCATGTATATTGATTTTATCTTGCGAAATAAATAAAAGTGAAATTGAATTGAATTATCATCATTCTAACTATCTATTTTTATTCCCGAAAAGCAATTAACAAAAAATCAGAGTTTTGAAACAATTATATTAATCACCAAACATAATCAAATTTTTTATGTTAATACAAATTATTTATAAGCAAATAGATTACTTTCGCTCAGTTTGTTTTTATATATCAGAACCTGAAACAAGCATTTGAGAAATATCTTTTTAGCACCTCAAAATAACGTTTCCTACGACTGCAAAACACAATAAGACTGATCATAAAAGGTAAGGAAAAAGATAAATCCACCTTGTAAGTGGTCATTCAACTCTTCAATCCCTGTTTAAAAAAAATCATCCTATCAAAATATCTTGCATTCACTACAGCTGTTGATAAAAATCATCTAATAATAGAAATTAAGTATTTCTATGAAGGGTCATCGACAAGCTATCAAGTGATGACGTCATGAATTACCATAATATTCCTCCAGCAGACGGGGTCCCTGAGGGGTTGTACGTCTTGAAGAAGGATACGAAGGAATTGGATCTCGATGGGAAGCGCTCTGCAGTTCCGATCAAGCTAAAGAGCCGAGGAAAGGTAGCTTGTGACTGGAAACAAACCGCACTCGGAATGAACCCCGAACCAGCATCCTTTGAAATATAGAACCTTTTGATAAGGTGGTTTGAAAATAGACGAAAGATAGCTCGTAATTAGAAACAAATCACACTCACCAAGAAGTGATATTGTATCCTTTGGAAAATGGAGTCAGCCATATAACAGACCATTTGATAAGGCCTTTGAAAAGAAAAGATGGAGGAAGAATAGATTGTGCCTCTGACATAAACCACACTTATCAAGAAGTGATATTGTATCCTCTGGGAAACAGAGTCAGTCATTTATAGACCGTTTGATAAGGCGTCTTGAAACGTAAAAAGTCGAGGAAAGAAAGGTTGTAATTGGAAGCAAACCACTCTCAAGAACTGATATTGTACCGTTTGGAAAATAGAGTCAGCCAAGTCATAGACCGTTTGATAAGGCATTTGAAAAGTCAAGAGTCAAGGAAAGGTTGTGCCCGGGCATAACTGATGTTAAGTCCTTCAAGAATACAGAGTCGGCCATTTGAGCATCAATGACATTCACAAAGAACTTTAATCGTCTCTTAAGAGCCAGAAGGGCGTTAACTCATATATTTTAACACAAAGTTAACGCCCTTCTGGCTCTCAACATACGTTTTGCAAGTATACTGCATCCTTTAGAAATTAGAGTCGGTATAACTTTAAAAGTGAGAAAAGAGTCCAAAGTCAAGCATAGGACTAAAATCGTAAAAGAAAGGACAGTAAATCAAATGCTTGATATTGTGCTCTTTGAAAAAAAAAATTGCCAATTTTTTTATTCAGAGTATTTAAAAAATAGTCTAAAGATTAGAAGTCGAGGAAAGACAAGCTGTCACTCATTGGTGATAATCTCATAAACCACTACTCATTGAAACAAAGAATAGATCATCTTTAAAAGGTGTTTGAAGAAAGGGGAGAGGTAATATTGGTCGTTTTCTGGCATAAACCACAATGAAAAACAACTTTAACTTTGTGAAAAATTGTAAAATCAGCTCAAATGCCAGTGAATTGTGTGCAGTCCTCTAACTACATATATGATTAAGGATATGTGAAAGTATGAGAGAAAATGGAACCCGTTTACTATCCTAAAAAAGAGAAAATCGCGATCAATCGCTAGCGCAAGTCGCTCGGCTTCTTCGCTGCGCTGCAGTCACAAAAACCAAGCACCAGCGCTTGGCGATTTCAGAGCGGGTTTCCAGCCCGTACGGTATTCTGTGATAGAGCGAGGTATGCCAACCGTAAGAGTTCTTTAGGGTTCGGTGGTACTCTATCCCGACATCAATGTTCGATCGTAAATATCTTGATATATAAACGACCGATCAGCTTATAAAACTCAGGCGATTCCTGTCTGAGCTAAAGGTTTGCAATTATGATTACAGCATTAGCTGGAACAGTGATTTTTTTTTTTCAATCCTAGGCAAAGTTAATCAATGCCTTTAATACTTTGCACCGAGTCAGTCCAGACTCTTTTTACGTCGCAAGAATGTGGTTGAAAAGGACAGATAAGTTGCACCTGGGAGACCACTACAATAACAACAATTTTTTTTAAAAAAAAATAGGAGAATGGAAAAGGCATCGCATGAAAATATTAATTTATGACCCTAATGGGAGTTATCATATAACTTACTCTTTAGGCATGCTCCAAAGAGAAATAAAAGGCTGTGCCGACTATTGGAAGTTAGCCGGGGGGGGGGGGGGGGGGGGGGGTCGCAGTGCGTATGCGTCTGTCTATCCCCATTTCTCTCTCTCTCTCTCTCTCTCTCTCTCTCTCTCTCTCTGTATCTCTCTCCCCTCACTCTGTTTTGTTACCCCCTCTCCCTAACCTTTCTTTCTCCTCCCCGGCGGCACTATAGTTCCTCGTTCCTACTTTTTTTTCCCGGATGACTATATCGTCTGTTTGGAGCCAGAAGGGCGTTCAGTCGATTTTGGGGGTTACGGAGATATATAGACAAATTTGAAACCTTTGAAACTAAGATAATTCTCAGGTTACAACATCCCATCACTACCTTCTACACTGCTTATTACAACCTCCTCCCCCTCCCTTTCGCTTGATATGCTTTCCAAGAGTCCACTCCATATTTCAACTCTTCTGACGTCATCTTCCTGCTGGCAGATGGATGACACCATGTCGAAAGAAAACTATCAACACCCCTCTAGGTTCCCACCTATTTTTGTACCAGTAATACCTATAAAACTCTCTCTTTTAATACTCGTGTAACAATTACAATTCTTACACGGAAGCTTCCACTAATCCCACTCGTTTTCACTAATTCGGTATTACATAAATATATCCCCCTTTTCTATCTCTTTACAGAGGGATGTATAATTTGTGATGTCCTGCAGAAAGTATATAATCGCTTGTTTTTGCCCTGAAGGCAAGAATTATTGCCGAGAATTTCCCATCATCACTTACCTGTTTTGTTATTCATTAAGTGAAATCCTTTTGGTTCCTATAGAAATAAAGAAGATATCAATTTACCACTTCCAAACCCCGTGAGCGCGATGTCGGAAGATACGGTTAATCACATTTTTCATCAATCAATCACAGGTTTTGTGATAAAAAATTATTTGTAGAAGGTCAACTGGTCAAGCGGACTAGTTTTTGTTTTTCTCTTTCGCATTCCATTTTTTCTCTTTCTCTCTCCCACCCTCTCCCTCTCTTCTCTCTCTTAGGAGAGGCGCCATGATCTGATGTTCATGCTCACATGAGCATTATGTACGTTTCGGCGGAAAACAACTGGAAACGACTACATCTGAATACAAGTACTTGCAGGGCATGCTTTAGAAATGTTTCCCATAGTTATCAGTAGTGATGAAACAATGAAGGCTGTAGAAAAAGAGATGGACACATGTTTATGCCTCCAGGACTCAACAACCATCATTCAATGACAATTGTAGAGATAAGATGATGCAAAAATGAAATAATAACGACTCAGGGTAAAGGAAACGTGTACAGTAAAAAAAAAACAAACAAAAAAGATAATCCAGCCGCACCCGAAAGTGCGACTAAAAACAAAAACACACATTTGATCTTGAATCTCGATTATTATTTTAACCTTGAACATGGATTTCACCACAATGTAGCCTTAACTAATCAACTGGGCCCAAATTCAAGAAATGTTTGGCCTCAAATATGATGTGATCTTAAAATATCTCGGCGACAGAATGGCACTGATAGACCGCACCTTTACACTACAAATCAATCCATTAAGAATCACACGAGTGGTTCACGAGTGTTCAAAGTTTGAAGACTGTCATGTAATTCCATTGCAAAAGATGTTTTTTTTCTAGAATTAATACTGAATCGTTGATTATGTAGTAAATGAAAACAACTGCGTACTGCGAATCATCAAAATTGTAACAATCTGAGTTAATCTTGAGAAAATCATATAGAATGAAAAGCGCTGGACATAGATGCGGGTACATGGGACTAGGCAGGCATGTAGCATCAGACTTTGATCCAAAGTTGGGGTATTTCTCGTCACATTCAAAATATTTTAAAACATTGCTACTATGAATGATATCCCACAAAATGATACAACATGAGAAAGCTCACAAATTGTTTTGTTACCTTTACCAGAATCATCTTTCTCTTTAAAGAGGTTTTTCTTTATGGGAAAAAAAAAACATTGTTGTTTGAGGCTCTTCTTTACGATAAATGGAAATGGATAAATGGAAAGAACCACTCATGATATACACGGAAAGTCGTCGTAAGTCCACATATCATTATAAAGAACATACACATAGTTATATTGTTTGGGTGTGGGTTGTTTGTGAGCGGTGTGTATGTGAGTGAGTGTGAGGTATTTGTTTTGCACATGTGTCACACCGATTTTATTTTATGTGTGTGTGTGTGTGGGTGGGTGTGTGTGTGTGTGTGTTAACTTGCATTATACTTGGCCGAATTCTGACTTTTCACAAAAAAAGATCCTCTCAGAAAAGGTAAGGAAAATAAAACATTTGCTAACACTCCCAAAAAGTAAACCTCTTAAAGCCTTAAACTAAGTCAGATATTCAGTTTGCATTATTTTATTTTTAAATTCTAGTAGTAGTACATCACTGATGATCACCAAGCCACGGAATATCTATTTAAGAACACTGGATATTCGCATGTTAATCTCACCCTCTGGTTTTTTTGTTTTTTTGTTTTTTGTAATTTTTTTTACGCAGCGTTCTCATGATAGTGTGTAAAAATCACATTGAATAATCAGTGTTCAATCAAACTCGTAACTATCATTATCCGATGTGGTCATAATTCTATAGACTGCCCAGCAAAGCTCATCTGCATGATGACATAACACCCTAACCCTCCGTCAAAAAGGAGGCGTATGCTCTCCACCCAACAAAAGATTAGAGGCTGTAAAATCATGATGCATGTTCATTATAGTATCCCGTTTGTCTTCTGAGTAACCATGGTTACAGTCCTAGTTAACAATGACCAGTAATCACCTAATTAGGCCAGATAACTGATTGTGAATCTATATGATGAGCTCTCCAATATGTCACTCTCTCTCTCTCTCTATCTCCCTCCTTTCTCTCTTTTCTCTCTCATTCTCTCATCCTCTTTCATGCTCTATCTCTCTCCCTCCCTCTTTCTCTCTCTCTCTCTCTCTCTCTCTCTAAATGTCACTCTTATATTGGGCGTGTCTACTTTTCTCCTATCAGGTTCCATTTAAACGATAATAAAAGCAACATTGTTTTTAACCCAGGGGAGTATCCAAGGGGAGCCACTGGATCAGGCTAGATTTTTTCCTTTCCCTTTTGTTGGTGTTGTTGCTATTTTATCGGAAATTTTTGGGTGCATGATTGTATGTCAACACCGAAAATAATATTATATCCGCATTTTTTAAATATTTCCATGAGCATTATTTTTTTCTTTGTATAACTTTTTCTGCCATCTTTATTTATGCTTTTATTGATGTATTTTCCCCCCTTATTATTGTAATCATGTTAATTACATGTAAATGTTGAAATTCCTATTGATTCACTAAAACATATGGAAGAAAAAATATATTTGGATTAATTTTTGCTTGTCAGCTTTTGTGGGCTCGACAACCCCCCCCCCCCTTTTTTTGGGGGGGGGGGGTGGGAGGGTTGCCAGACTTTATGGATCTTCGAATCCCCTTCCTGGATCCTCCCCTGTTACTTACTTACTTACTCACTTACTTACTTACACCTCATTAACAGATTTTACGGTTCTTCTAAAAGCCTTATGTTATAGAAAGCCCAATGGCACGGAGCAAACAAAACGAAAACTGAACGTTAAAGACTGCAAAATAAATCATATAATGCCAAACGAGTCTCGACTGCATGTCTAGCACTAAAACGCATGGTAATCTGCATGTCGTATTTTTCAGCGAGTGTGATTTCTGCATGTTGTGTTTTTTCGATTTTCCTGAAAGTTTTTTCTTTACATTTCCCTAGTAAAAATAACCGAAACAGTGGATTCGTAATCATACGTAAGCCACGTCCTCATCGAAATTCAATTCTATATATATAGCTTTAAAATTTAACGGAATATGCTAAAGTATGCAGAAAATCATGTTAGTAAAATTTGTTGAAAAAAGTGTACAAACTAAGTGATATAGCTACATATATTAATCCTCCTGTTGCTTGAGTCGTCTGCTATTTTTATCCTTCCGCATTGTCTCAGCGAAGAGCTGTGCCTAAGTCCGCCAAATACCGGTATCCTTCCGCGAGGGAAATGAACTCCAAATTCGGGGAGGATATCCCCGAATTTCCTCCCCTCAAACTTTTTTCTTGTGGAAGATGGTTACACAGTGATGCACCCTGGCTGACATCGTAAGGTGTAATACCGGTACAACAGTATGAGTAGCCAGGGTAGGTATAAATGAATCGAACGTATTGAAAGATGCAGTTGTAGTTTCCTATGCAAATCAGTTATCCGATCCTTACATTTGTTCAACATTAGTTTTGTGAGATATCTATGAGAGGATAACTGAATCTCCTATTCGCTATGTTTGAGTTGTAATGAATTGCAATGAAATTTTCTGTCTCTATGTATTTATGTCACATTCATGTTCATATTCTATATATCTGTCTGTCTATATCACTTCAATTTGATCGTCTGTTCTCTTCATTCGCCATGCCCTATCTGTATCTCTTTCTGTCTCTCTCTCTCTCTCCCACTCTCTCTTCATCACTCCTTCTGTTTTTATTCATTTCCCATCATTTGTCATGTTACAGCAATAAGCCAGTTCATAATTACAATTTGCGCATGAGCGGATAAAGGTCACTTGTACCTTTATACGCCGTCATTTTGTACGCACCACGATGCGCGCACTGTCAGTATGATTTTACCATAGGATTTTACCCATAGACCTGTTAAACAAGTAGCGCGTCCACCAAAACAAATGCGCGTGTGCGTGCAAACTGGGGTCATTTCAGGGTCATTTGCACCATGTACTAAGGTACTAATTACGAATTAATCCCACTTTCGAATGATTTGAATAAGACATTTTAGCATTCATCTTCAGAGTTACAAAATACAATTAAATCTAAAATACTTTCTCCAACATCGAATCTGACTACCAATTTAATCAAAATTCGATTTTCCTCAATAAAAAATATTGATGATTTTAGTCACGCCTCTATCTGATTAAGAAATAAGCTATCAAGTCAGTGTGTTCCCAACTTATTGTCTGACTCACTACCTGAATTGCAATCACTTAATTTTAATGAAAGATTTTAAAGATAGTTATTTTAAGAGTTAGTTTTGATTCCCGGCTTTTATCAGTCAGCATGAAGTTTGAGGAAGCACAATCTCCCAAATCTTCGAGAACTTTTCTCCCCGCTCTCTTTGACATTAGTATGAACTTTCCCTTATCCGATTGGGAGAGGTGCTAGCATTCTTAGGGGCGTCGCTGAAGAATGAGGTGGGGACGTGACACCCCCTCATTCTTATTTTTTCGGTAAACCTCGTCAGCATATCGCAAAACCTCAATACGTCTTTTTGCTTTTTGCAAAACTAAAGCAATATCTCTCGGGAAATTTAGAAATGTCATAACCGGTTATTAAGATTTTCTTTTTTTTTGTGGGGGGGGGGTGTTGGCTGAGTTGTTGGCAAATTTGGTGCGACATCCCCCTCCCTATTATAAATGTTGCCCCTGACTACTCACTTGGGAAAATGGAACCTCTGTCAGTAAATTTGAAAATCTGACTTTTTTTCTTTTGGGAAATTTTGGGCTATATTTGTTCTAATTAGTCGGCAAGTTAGATCCGACACCCCTTCCCCTAATGAAAACGGCCTGGAGACGCCCCTTAGTATTCCCTCGATTTTGAGGGGGTACCGATGGTTGTTTCCTTGGAATATTGGGGTGCTGGAATGAAAGAAATCATCAACCTTGGCTCTTTAAAAATTTCGTCTGTGGCGGAAACAAAGTTAAGTTCGTTTCCCTTTCGATGGATATGATAAGAGGGGATGGAGGGGACCTGCTAATTGATGCCGTTTTACCTAGGAATTGGTCACTACTAATGTCCAGTCTGTAGTGGTGTGTCTATCTGTCTATCTATCTATCCATCTATCTATCTATCTATCTATCTATCTGTCTATCTATCTATCAATCTAGTTATTTGTTTTACCTGGAAATTGATCAGTCAGTACAACATGTAAAGGTCTGGTTTGTCTGGCTACATGTCACTTTATGCATGTTATTTATCGATTAAAGTCTCTCTGCATATTAATTTGTTTATGTGACGGTGTCGGTCTATACCTATCTATCCATATACCAATTGATTGATTGAATATTTCGTTCTCCGAGTGGACCTTCTGTTACTCCTATCTGTATTTCAAAGTTATCATTATTACATTATACAGTTATAGAGATATTTAGGCCTACGGCTTTCGTTTGTCCCATTCGTTGTAAAGAATCGACATACTTCATAATGCGAAATTGTGTAACATAACTCCTATTTTACCTCTTTCTTTTTAAAAACTTGTTAGTAGTGCTCAAGTTAGCACGTTTCTTTCCTTCTTTTCTTTTGATTTATGGACTTTATTTTTCAAACAGGGGTCTATGAAATACAAGTCATGCTTTTTTAATAGACTCCTCCTCTTATGTTTTCCTTTAGAGTTACAATGTGTTTACATTATACAAATTATCGCTGTATCAGTGCAAACCATATCATTATAACCAAATCCTTTGAATTATGAACTATGTATTATTTCTCTTTCTTTGAATTCTACAGGCATGACATCTCGGTAATTGTATCTTACACTGTGCATAATATATAGGGTGTGCCCAAGTCTGGAAAAGGCGACTGTAATAGACCATTATGTTACACTCAGGTGACGGAGAAAATCCAGATCCAAGATGACTTACAGCACATGAGCTGTCATGAAATGCAATATTAACATACCTTACAGGGCTGTCAATATTCCAATAATTCAAAACACTCATCTTACCGCTAAGTTTCAATTAAATTTCAAGCTCTAACTTCCCAATTGTATTAAAACCTTGTATAGAGCACAACATCTATATATTCTGTTACCAACCAGATAATGCTTAGTACATGCTTTACTTCAATTAGTCACACTTGAGAATAGTTTGTCGGGACTCTTCGAATTTGTTTTAAAGAGTGTCATCGATTTTTATCGACTCTTGTTTTTTTTTAATGTTTGTTCACCTTATCTCCCCCCCCCCCCTTCTCTCTCTCTCTCTCTCGCCCTCTTTCTTACTTCTTCTTATATCTATATTCCTCTCTCTATACGCTGTCCGGACCCCTTTTTTCCCCCCTCTCTCTCTCTCTCTCTCTTTCCCTCTTTCTCTCTCTGTTTGCCTGTCTCTTCTTTGTAGATTCCTTTAGTCTCAAGTTTTCTGAACTTTTTTTTAACAAAGTCGATCGGCAACGCCGTTAATTTCTGTAGGGTAAAGTCCTCCGGAATTCATCACAAAGTTCTCTCTCTGAAATTATTCCTACTTTTAAGCTACATTTTCATATCCTGAAGAGAAATAAACATTCGATATTTCAAAACAACAGCAAGAAGAAAAAAACACAACAACAACAAGAAATAAACAACAAACAAACAAAGCAAAACAAAACAAGCAAACACAAACGGACGAATGATTGTATTCAAGGCAGCGGTCATCATTGATTCATCACCAATATAGACAAGAAGGTCAAATCCATTGGAATTATAAGCACGGATTTAACAACCTTCAAGGAGTTGAAACTACAGGTGCGCAGCCAATACAGGTAATACTTACGGGGGCTTCTCCAGAAACCCTCAATTACCTAGGCGTAATTGAGGATAGTTAATAGAATATTAAACTCGGAAGCGGGGATGGATAAAGACAAAAACACGACTCAGGAGCACGAGGGGGGTCAATTACCATCATGTTACTTCCTTTTTATTTTGGATGAGGACAGTTGGGTGTCTCCTAAAAATACTAATAACTTGAACTAAAGTCTGGAAGGACAATCACAATTTTCGATGCGACAGTGTTTTGGAAGTCTCGTTTGCTGTTCGTCGACCACACGAATTATTTCGTTTTTGCTTTTTTTTTTGTTTGTTTGTTTGTTTGTTTGTAAAAACAGGGTTTGACTATGATGAAGAGAAGCAACTTTCGCTTTTATGAAGCTCCAACGTGAAATGAGTTCTTCCCAAAGATTTGACATTGGAATATCTTGATTGAGGGGGGCTGAAGGTGGGAGGGGGAGAGGGGGGTGGGGGGTTAAGTCTCATGCCTGAATGATATCAGCTTTCCCCGAACGAGCGAAACGAGTGATGGGGAAATGTCTTTTGACACTTTATTGAAGAGAAAGTGTAATTTCGTCATGAAAATACACTGTGTGAAATAAAAGAATTACAAATATACCATCTCACTGCCCGAGTATGAGGTGACGGTTCCCCGAAAATTGGTCATTTCAAAATTCTCGGGGGTGGAGAGGGCTGCAGTATATCTAGCCCCTACCCCGCCTCGTATAGGCCTATCGGTTTGACTGATCTTGTGTCATATAGCAGGTTTTATCTTAATTGTTCACTGTTTCCTCTGACATGCATTCTTTTTAATCTAACGAATAGACGCAGAGGGACGACATCTCGTCTTGCACAGCCAGCAAAACCGAGAGCATTCTCGGTCACAAATTTCCATCCAGATCGGTGCCAAGATGACTTGTTTTGTGTAATCCTGTACTTCCGTCACACGGCCAAACCGATTCCACACCGATACCAAACTGCCCCATGCTTGGCCATTGGATGGAATGTCATGTTTTGTTCGGTCTGTTATCGGTCTTGTCGGTGTGACTAAGATATTAGAGTACAAGAGCATCCCTGCAAGTCCCGCGCCAGGGGCAATCCCAGTTCTAATGGGTACACAATTGCAACAATCACTCACATTTCCTCTCAATTTGTCTCTTTGAAATCAAATTTCGTTTCGGCTCATAGTAGTTTATTTTTCTTATAAGCCTGGCGCAGGTAAGTCGAGGCATCGAGCAGATGATGCAGTGTTAAGATTTGTGGATGTTATTAATGGCGCTTTTATTACGCAATTTGTATTAGGCGGAGCCTTCGTTTCCTTTCAATTTATACTAGTATCTGATGCGAGTGCCCCCTGGAGTCGGACTGGACGTGGGCTCAAGTCCTTATTTGAGTGTGAATTGGCTCCATACTGATCTAAACAGTGTATCCATTGATTAAGTGGCTTATCTCGTTATGGGAGAAAACTGAAACCAAGAGATGAGAAAGTAAGATATTTAGAAAAATGACATTATCGTTGGTGCATTGGTTGGGATCCCTGCTTGGGCAAGAATAAATAGTGCAAGAAACAGAGGACCCCGTCAGCGTGGACCCCTTCTAACAGTGGCATAGTATTGAGCATTTCTGTCATGGGGGCGGTTGTACGGCAATGCTTATGCGACTATTGCTCCGCGGTCAATATCCTACACTGTAAACTGGATTCCTAACTTCACCCCTCGACCAAAGACTTTACCTATAAAAGCCTAAAGCCCGGCTCACACAAGCCGTCATTTCGATTGCGTCATTACCTGCGCCAATCGATCCGGTGAAGGCAATTAACGCATACGTCAGTTATTAAAAGTATTGTTTGCACTGTTCATTTTGCAATCACTTTTTTTTTTCAAACGATATCACTCTTTCATGACGCGCAAGAGACCGTACAAGTCATTGACGCGGTCCTAACGTCAGCAAACGACCCCTTGTGGGAGCCAAGAGACGTCATTTTTGATTGTGGTAACACCTACGCTAATAAAGCCTGCCAGGGTAATTAGTGCATACGCCAGTGATTCACAACAATGCTTTTGCACTGTTCGTTGTGCATTCCCTTTCGGTACGATATCACTCTCACAATCATGGGGCGTCAAAGGCCGCGACATTCCCTAACGCATTTCTACGTCAGATAAGTGATGCCTCGGGCGCAAAAGGCATAAGAAAGAAGTTTTTTTTGTTGTTGTTTTTTGTTTTATGTTTTGGGGTTTTTTTTGGGGGGGGGGTTTGGTTTTGGGGGTTTTGTTGTTGTTTTTGTTTTGTTTTGTTTTGTTTTGTTTTGTTTGTTTGCTTGTTGTGTTGTTGTTGTTTTTTGGGGGGGGGGTTTTGGGGGGGAGGGTGTGTTTGTTTGTTCTACTTTAGTAGCCCTAGCCCCATCCCATCCCCTTTGAAGGCCCTTATAAATAAGTGAATAGGCAGTGAGTCTACGGCATGCGGGGTTACCTGCCCCAAATACATTCCCCCCCCCCCCCCCTTGTCATTTTCTGATAACGCCACTGCTTACAAGGATAGCGCAAGTTGTCAGCAGTCAGTTCGCGGACAAATCCGATCTTTTGTCACCAAACGTGTCAGTAATACATCGGTAATATCTCAGAGATGGAGAAATATCTTGCGTGCACAAATTATAACATCATATCTTGATGATTTCGTCATCGCTTTTTAATGCCCCTGTGCCCGTCTGTCCGATGAACGGGAAACTCGCTTGATTGCCCGCCGCCGCTTCCCATTACCAAAACCCAACACCACCGCGCAGTACTCCGCTGCAACTGCCCGACGCGTATGCCTTAATGTAAAAGGTCAAGCTCATTGCTTCGAACGAGCGAGAAATAAGATTTGACAAAAAAGTTTCTACTTTTTTTTGTCTTTTTATCGAAAAATAAACTAACCAGTGCTGGCATTCGACCCAGTTTGATGACGTGGTACGAATTTAACGTCATAATTCACTTTTGAATTTGCTATTTAAGTTTCAATTGTTAATGCTTTTCCTCTAGCAAGCCAAGTGAAACTGAAAATAGCCTATCGTTAATATCATTCTTTGGGTTCATCGATGATCGTGATACTTGAATGTGGGAATAGCCCTACTATACTAAGTCACTGACTTAAAAAACCGTACCGAAACTACTGAATGTCAAAAAAATTGTTTTTGTAATTTTTTCCTTACTTTGTGAAAAACTGTCCTTTTATTTTGCCAGACTTTTAGGGGGTAAACAAACACACTATTTTTCTTGAAAGTTCATTTTTGCAGTTTATGGGGGAGCCTAATTTGCAAATTTGGCAATTAATTTGATGTCTGACTTCATGCCAGTCGATGTAAAAAAAATATGAGGTTGATTACCCATCATATAAGTACACTGTTAACCTCTTGCCTATGCAGGAACCGGGAGGGGGGGGGGGGCGTTTCATCAGATGTCTTGTCAGTGATTTTTACCGACAAATTTGCTCTCAGCCAATCAGATGCAAGGATTTCAGTAGCTTATAACAGTTATTGCAACTTGTCATTGATGACAAGTTTTATGAAACAGGGCCCGGGTCTTCCCAGTACACAGCCTTTAAGAACGAGAGAATTAATTCAGTAGTCAACAGGTTAACATTGCGGGTCAAGGTAAGATAATCCTGTCCATAAAAGGGTAAGAGTTCGTGATATTTGATTCGATTTTTATTTGATGTTCATTTATGTCCATATACATCATCAAAAATTTACAATCTTTCAACATGTATGGTCACATAAAATCATACATAGAAAGAGGGGTCGTCATATAATAGTTGAATGTGACATGGGGGAGGGGTACAATGAGGAACCGCCCCAAATTAAACATTGTACATTCATAGAGTCAAAATACAAAGAATTTAAAATTCTCCTGAGGTGCGTCCCGAATCCTCAAACAATGATTTCCGTTTCCTTTACATCGATATCTTCAAGACCTCTCTGACATACTTATCATTATCTCTTTTTTTTTTCTTGATGATCTACATGCCACCTAAATTAAGATTTCTCTCGACAGTATCCTTGACATATCATTTGTTGTTTTGTTTTAAAAGGTTTGTTTTATTTCATAACCAGACTCTTCTTGTTTTGTTTCGAAATTCCAACGCGACTCCCCTGGTGGCAAACGCGGTCAAGTTTATATTCTTTACGTCCGTGGTTTCCAGCTGAATTAGAAATCAGACAGTGGTGTATAAACCAGACTACTTGAAGAACGGGGGGGGGGGGGGGGGGGGAGGAGCACAGATGGAGGAGGCACCAAAAAGACTTTTTTGTAGTAATATACCCACATACGTATTATTATGCCGAACACAATTTTTTGTAATGTACAATAAAAGAGCAATGTAGATAAAATGCTTTGCTCAATGGTATAAGTGCCGTACCGGGGATCGAAAGCACGATCCTCGCATTTCCAGTCGAGTGTTTTTAACCACTCGACTACGACACCTCTACAGATCCACATAGTTACACATAAAAATACACACACCTACACGCACACACACACACACGCGCACGCGCACGCGCACGCACGCACGCATACTCACACACAAACACACACACACACCTGCGTTTGAGTCCTAAGTTCCGTGCATGACTTTTTTTTTCAGGATGAACGGGGGGGGGGGGGGGGAGGGGCATAGCCCCCTTGTACTGCCCTGCCTACGCCAGTGAAGGCTGACATTGTTTCATTGACAATTAGGATAGTTAGAGATGAAGATTGATGGCCGTGACCACTTCTCCGTCTATCTAAGATACCCAGAGGGGGAGGTGGAGGAGAATATAGGTCTAGGATAGTTCTCAAAAAAGGAAATTACAGTAATGTAGCCCAAATTCTAAGAAAGATAGTGTAAGATCTTTTTTTTTTAATTCTCTTCAAGCCCAATATAGAAGGTAGGGTGTCATAGTCGAATTGCTTTCTCAAAGACGTCAATGATTTTTAATCTTAGATTTTCTTAATTCAATAAATAAACCAAGAACCCTATTGAAACCTAATTTTATCAACGTCAATATCTACTAATATGCACATTTGTCTAGTCAGAAAAACTGGTTTGTGCTGATACAAAGGGATCTTATCATAAATAAGTTTTTTACTAATTCCTTTTACTATTCCTTTTTATTGTTCCTATTCATATAATACGCTCTATACAATTTCAAACTTCCATTTTGACCTTCCTCTTTTAAAAGTTTCTGTATTACGTTCTCACAAAATTACATGTATTTGAATATGCAATCAGATCAAAACGCCAATAAATATATTACCTTTAAAAGAGTGATGTGATATAAAATATATTGAAGATGTGACGTCATGGAACGTTGGCTTGCCACCAATAAAGTGACATGATTTTATCATTGTAACTTTTGACCATGGCCGTTTGATGACGTCATAACAAGCCTGTGGGACATGCAAAATGATCTTGTGAATCATTTTGTATAGATTAAACCCTACAAACCAAATTATGAAATCACCATCAAAAAAGGCCGAGGAGTGATATCATTTTTTATATGGCAAAATAACACTTCTGACAGTCTGATGCAGTATTCATAATTTTAGATTTTAACAGTATTGAGTGAGATAAGGCGCTGTACATTTCTCTGACCTTTTTAACGGTGAGTTAACACTTTAATTTCCATGAACAAACGCTTTCGTCATGATAACCACGAGATAATTACCCAATTTATAATATTTGGGGAAAATCCTATTAGGATAACAGAATGGTTAGTAATATTATGCAGATGGTTCTATGGGTTGGTGAAGCTTAAACTGGACAAATCACCAGAAATTGCTTTGTCCGTATACCTTACTGGTATATTATTCCAAATTTCAGCTTCTGATTTTACTTCTCTAAAGAATTATTGCAAGTTAAAAAATCCTTTGAATGACGTTCATGATAAAAGTGAAAATTCGTCATTCTAGATATTCAAATCAGTGGCGGCACCAAGGGGGGGGGGGAGGGCATGGGGGGCATTTACCCCCCCCCCCCTGTCAGAAGCTTTGCCCCCCAGTTGCCCCCCCCCAATAATTTTCGGAGTGAAAAAATATAAAAGGGTGGAAAATGAGAAAGAAAAGAAAAGGAAAGGTCCTTAGCTTTTTCATGTGTTTCTTTTACCCTAAAAATTCGCTGACAAGAAAAAAAAAAAGAAAAAAAAGAAGAAGGTCCTCAGCTTTGGCCGGGGGGGGGGGGGGGCATTTGCCCCCCAGTCAGAAGCTTTGCCCCCCCCCATTTGCCCCTCACTTTAAAAATCCTGGTGCCGCCACTGATTCAAATCTATTTTTATCAAGATAAATAGCGAGGAGTGTTTTCTTAAGATTATTAGGAAAGCAAAAATAAAAAAGTCAAAATTGCTTGTCGGATCCTTACGATCAAACTGGAATAACTATTTCAAGCATGCACAATAATAAGCTAACAAGTACATCCCATATCAGGTCAAGTTCATTATCGGGTTCAAGCAGGCATTCGGGGGATACTGAAGCCCCCCCCCCCCCCCCCCCCCCCCCATTTTTACCTTTCACAAATTTAAGTTCATCCCAAGGTTATACGCCAACGAGAAACACTGTCATCCAGAGTTGCGTTCATGGATTTCGTCACCAGTAGTCTAGACGTGTTACGCTTGTTGAACACCAGGGGGGCATTTCATCAAGTGTCTTGTCGGTGATTTTAACCGACAAAGACCCCGTTCTCACTCACTTTGAAAGTGGACTTTTGGAGCGGTCTATCTAAGACCCGTTCCTCAGGAACGGTTCTTAGGTGAGTGTGAACGGTCAAAGTGGTCCAGGAAGTGGTCTTCTGGACCGCTCCAGAAGACCACCTCGGGGAGGTGGTCTTGAGGAACGGGTCTTAGTAAGAGCGGTATGGACCGCTCTAAACGTGCAATGTGAACGAAAGCATACTTCAACCGGAAGTGAGCCAGTGACGTTCCGCGCACAAAACAAAGCAAAAGCAATCGATCGGGCAGCCGGCAGGCACGCTACGGTACATCAGTTTGTATTCCGCGCGAAAAATTTGACCCGCTGAACTGAGCTGCCATAGCAACAAGGCCACTTTGAATCGTGGAGCGGTTTGAGCGAGAAAAACTGCTCGGCGTGTGAACGCTAGCAAACCGTTCCTCAAGACCCGTTCCTCTGGAGCGGTCTAACTAAGACCACTTTCAAAAGTGAGTGAGAACGGGGTCAAACTTGCTTTCAGCAAATCTGATGCAAGGATTTCAGTAGCTTAAAACAGTTATTGTCAGTGAAAGTAAGTTTCATGAAACGGGGCCCAGGAGTCATTTGCCTGACTTAGGACTGCGTCAGCGGCTGGCGCAGTCCTTGATGAGCCATTTGAGAGTGACATCGTACAAAACATTATTGCAAAGTGAACTGTACAAACTAAGACCCCGTTCTCACTCACTTTTGAAAGTGGTCTTAGTTAGACCGCTCCAGAGGAACGGGTCTTGAGGAACGGTTTGCTAGCGTTCACACTCCGAGCAGTTTTTCTCGCTCAAACCGCTCCACGATTCAAAGTGGCCTTGTTGCTATGGCAGCTCAGTTCAGCGGGTCAAATTTTTCGCGCGGAATACAAACTGATGTACCGTAGCGTGCCTGCCGGCTGCCCGATCGATTGCTTTTGCTTTGTTTTGTGCGCGGAACGTCAATGGCTCACTTCCGGTTGAAGTACGCTTTGACCCCGTTCTCACTCACTTTGAAAGTGGACTTTTGGAGCGGTCTATCTAAGACCCGTTCCTCAGGAACGGTTCTTAGGTGAGTGTGAACGGTCAAAGTGGTCCAGGAAGTGGTCTTCTGGACCGCTCCAGAAGACCACCTCGGGGAGGTGGTCTTGAGGAACGGGTCTTATTAAGAGCGGTATGGACCGCTCTAAACGTGCAATGTGAACGAAAGCGTACTTCAACCGGAAGTGAGCCAGTGACGTTCCGAGCACAAAACAAAGCAAAAGCAATCGATTGGGCAGCCGGCAGGCACGCTACGGTACATCAGTTTGTATTCCGCGCGAAAAATTTGACCCGCTGAACTGAGCTGCCATAGCAACAAGGCCACTTTGAATCGTGGAGCGGTTTGAGCGAGAAAAACTGCTCGGAGTGTGAACGCTAGCAAACCGTTCCTCAAGACCCTTTCCTCTCACAGTGAGCTAAACCAGGATTTCCCTTGTGTTGGCCACTCGCTGTTTTCTAGCCGTTTTTTCGCCGTTTTGTTGCCGTTTCTTTAGAAATAAGGACACAGGAAACGGACAGGAAACGGCTAGGAAACGGCTAGAAAACGGCGACAAATAAACAAAAGGTTTTGAGGGTAAATATGGAAAGCTGAGTGTAAAAATCACAGTTTATTTGTGACAAAACAGCTACAAAACGGCTACAAAACGGCGAGTACCTATTGTGCTAACTGGCAACGAAACAGCTACAAAACGGCTACAAAACAGCTACAAAATGGTTACAAAACGGCTACAATACAACGAGTACCTATTTTGCTAAATGGCAACGAAACGGCTACAAAACGGCTACAAAACAGCGAGTACCTATATTGTGCTAAATGGCAACGAAACGGCTACAAAACGGCTACAAAACGATGAGTACCTTTTGTGCTAAATGGCAACGAAACGGCTACAAAACGGCTACAAAACAGCGAGTACCTATATTGTGCTAAATGGCAACGAAACGGCTACTAAACGGCTACAAAACAGGAGTACCTATTGTGCTAAATAGCCACGAACGGCTACAAAACGGCGAGTAGGCCCAGTGATGGCGGAGCGTCTTTCAAAGTGGGGGGGTGGGGGAGGCACCAACAAAAAGGAGCATCTATAAAGGTTTTAAAAAAAGGCGGAAAATACCACTTTGACACATTTGTATATACCGCTACAATCTGAATAATACACCATCGAGGATCATTTTCGACACATTATTGTTTCTATCAGTGGCATATCCAGGATTTAAAAAAGGGGGCACACAAATGCAGGGCTGTCAACTTTGGGGAACTGCTTGGAGGGAGATTCGTATTTTTTTTTTTCTCGCCAACAAATTTCGCCAGCTCTCCAAAAGTCGCTCAGTGGGGGGGGGGGGGGGGGGGGGGGGGTCGTTTCTTTTTTTCGCCAGCCCTCCAAAAGTCACTCAAGGGGAGGAGGAGGGCATCAGATTTTATGGGGTCCAGTTTTCCTTCATAATTCTCTGACAAACAAAAACATTTTTGTCAAAAGTTGTCAGGGGGGGGGGGCATGTTCCGCCCCCTGCTTCCCCCCTTGGCTTGCTAGTGGTTTCTATCTTAACATGGTTCCAGATTATATTTTTAAATATATACTTTGAAGTTGTGTGTAATGGTCTAATTATTCATTTGCGAGCGAAGCGAGTGAGCAAAAATTCAAGATTTTTTTCTAACGCTCCTAACATGATAAAAAGATATACAGTAAATGTGAGCGAGCTTTGGAAAATTTTAGAAAAAATTGTCTTCATTCCTTTGATTTAGGGGCACTCTTTTTATATTTTCTAAATTAATCATGTAAACTTGATTTCTTTCAGTCATTTGCTTTCTTTTTCAAAGCTTGGATTCGATTGTCGCAAAGTATGTTCATGTTCAACAGCGGGATGAAGATAAACTGCTTCTTAGCGCCGCTCTAGTTTATAGAGCTTCTAAAAATAATAATACCGTAACCGCTTTTTGTAAAATCAACGCGCTGACAATTCTCTCTCTTTCCAAGTCACAGACCTCTATCATTATTTCGACAGTTCTTCTTAATTCTGTTTTGAAAGCTAGCTTTCTTTTCTGTTCGCTCTTGACTTTTTACCAGATTAAACAACGATGGCTTAAAACAGCTTCATAATAAAGAAATCTTTTTATCCTGCCCTAGTTCATTCTACCTTTTTAAAAATGTATACAATCTACTGGTTTCTAAAAGCTAAATTTCTTTTCTTTTCGCCATGTTGGTTAAAGAGTTATAGAATCCGCCCCTTTCAAAGAACAAGGATTAAGTCACTTCCTGCTCAAGACGATTATTGATTTTTTTTCTCTCCTTGTTGTCCTTCTAAATCACGCGCTTGTTTCATAATCATGACACAGGTCCTTTTCTGTCTAGTTAAAAAGCTAAATTTCTTTTCTTTTCGGCCTTTAAACAAATTAGAGAATGGGCCGCTTATCATGCTTATTAATCATCATTTTAAACAGCAGGATGAAGATAAACTGCAACTTAGCTTGAAAGTCATCGTTTCTCCCCGCTTTGTTAACCCGAACTTTAAAAATAATCACGCGCTTGTTTCATAATCTCGACACAGGTCCTTTTCTTTCTAGTTAAAAAGCTAATTTTATTTTCTTTTCGGCTTTTAAAAAAATTAGAGAATGGGCTGCTCATCAGGCTTATTAATCATCATTTTAAACAGCAGGATGAAGATAAACTGCGACTTAGCTTGAAAGTCATCGTTTCTCCCCGCTCTGTTGACCTGAACTTTAAAAATAATCATGCACTTGTTTCATAATCTCGACACAGGTCCTTTTCTTTCTAGTTAAAAAGCTAATTTTCTTTTCTTTCGGCTTTTAAACGAATCAGAGAATTGGCCGTTAATTATCATTATATTAACTAGCGGGATGAACATGATGAAGATTAACTGCTTCTTAGCGCCACTCTAGTTAAACTAGAGCTTTAAAAAATTAATAATAATGATAACTGCTTTTTATAAAATTTAACGCCCAGACAGTTCTTTCTCTCTTTCTAAATCTTTCACTCAGGGGCGGCGCTACAGGGGGGCAGAGGGGGCGACCGCCCCCCCCCCATGATTTTTCAAGTAGTGAAAAAAGAAAAAAAAAAGAAGAAAAAAGAAGAAAAGGAGGAAGAAAAGGGAAGAAAAGGGAAGAAGAAAGAAGAAAGAGGAGTATTAAAAAGAGGTCTTAAACATATAACTCTATATTACCCCTGTTACTTAATGGAGAAAAAATATGACGTCATCTTTAGGTCGTCTTGCCCCTCCTATCAAAATACCCTGGCGCCGCCCCTGCTTTCACTTGTATCATAATTTCGACAGTTCTTCTTAATTCTGTTATGAAAGCAAACTTTCTTTTCTGTTCGGCTTTTAAACAAAGAAGATAACTGGCCGTTAATTATCATCATGTTAACTGGCGTTATGAACATGATGAAGATAAACTGCGTCTTGGCTTGAAAGTTATCGTTTCTCTCTGCTCTATACTCGAACTTTAAAACAAATCAGGCACTTGCTTCATTATCGCAACCAAGGGCCTTTTCTTTCTAGTTAAAAAGCTAATTTTCTTTTCTTTTCGACTGTTAAAATAGTTACAGAATTGGCCGCTTATTATCCTCATGTTCAACAGCGAGATGAAGATAAACTGCTTCTTAGCGCCGCTCTAGTTCATGGGCCTCGGAGCCCGGAGGGGGGGGGGGGGGCGGGAGCTGTAGCCCCGTACTTTTTTTAGCAGACATGTTAAAAAAAAAAAATCTTGGAAAAAAGACTCGAAAATAAATGAGTGAAATCAGATCAGCCCCCCGCCCTTTCAAAGACGCTCCGCGGCCCCTGTAGTTAACTAGAGCTTCTAAGAATAATAATACCGTAACTGCTTTTTGTAAAATTAACGACCTGACAATTCTCTCTCTTTCCAAGTCACAGACCTGTATCATAATTTCGACAGTTCTTCTTAATTCTGTTTTGAAAGCCAATTTTCTTTTCTGTTCGCTCTTTATTTTTTACCAGATTAAACAACGATGGCTTAAAACAGCTTCATAATAAAGAAATCTTTTTATCCTGCCCTAGTTCATTCTACCCTTCAAAAATGTATACAATCTACTGGTTTCTAAAAGCTAAATTTCTTTTCTTTTCGCCATGTTGGTTAAAGAGTTATAGAATCCGCCCCTTTCAAAGAACAAGGATTAAGTCACTTCCTGCGCGAGACGATTATTGATTTTTTTTTCTTCTCTCCCTCCTTGTCCTTCTTTATCACGCGCTTGTTTCATAATCTCGACACAGGTCCTTTTCTGTGCGGTTAAAAAGCTAAATTTCTTTTCTTTTCGGCCTTTAAACAAATTAGAGAATGGGCCGCTTATCATGCTTATTAATCATCATTTTAAACGGCGGGATGAAGATAAAATGCGACTTAGCTTGAAAGTTATCGTTTCTCCCCGCTCTGTTGACCCGAACTTTAAAAATAATCATGCACTTGTTTAATAATCTCGACACAGATCCTTTTTCTTTCTAGTTAAAAAGCTAATTTTCTTTTCTTTCGGCTTTTAAACGAATCAGAGAATTGGCCGTTAATTATCATCATGTTAGAGGGATGAACAAGATGAAAATAAACTGCGTCTTAGCTTGAAAGTCATCGTTTCTGTCCGCTCTTCTTAACTCGAGCTTTAAAAAAATCGCAACCACGGGTCTTTTCTTTTTAGTTTAAAAGCTAATTTTCTTTTCTTTTCGGCTGTTGAAAGAGTTACAGAAGTGGCCGCTTATTGTCCTCATGTTCAACGAAGATAAACTGCTTTTAGCGCCGCTCTAGTTAACTAGAGCTTCCAACAACAAAAAATTATAATAATTACAAGTGCTTTTTTTGTAAAAATTAACGCCCAGACAATTCTCTATCTGCTTTTTAATCTTTCTCGGTTCACCTGTATCATAATTTCGACAGTTCTTCTTAATTGTGTTTTGGAAGCTAACTTTCTTTTCTGTTCGGCTTTTAGATGAATAAGAGAATTGGCCGCTAATTCATCATCATGTTAACTGGTGGTATGAACATGATGAAGATAAACTGTGTCTTAGCTTAAAAGTCATCGTTTCTCTCCGCTCTAGTTAACTCGAGCTTTAAAAAATGTATACAATCTACTGGTTTCTAGAAGCTAAATTTCTTTCTTTTCGGCATGTTATAAAGAGGTACAGAATTCGCCCCTTTCAAAGAATAAGGATTAAGTCACCTCCAGCAAGAGACGATTATTGATTTTTTTTTTCTCTCTCTCTCTCTCTCTCTGTCCTTCTAAATCCCCTAAATCACGCACTTTTCATAATCTCGACGCAAGTACTTTTCTTTCTGGTTAAAAGTTTTTCAAGATTTGCCCAATTTACTCAGGTTCTAGTCCTTCTGTCTCATTTTGTCGCGAAGGTTCACAATAATTCCATTGTTCCTGTTCTTAATCGAGACTTAAGCATATTTTTACTGAAAGTAAGCTGTTAGAGAAGTTCAAACTATATCCGTTCATGTTGTGCTGTACGACGTTCTTTAGTCGTAAAACTGTTCAGTATATATCACTATCATGCTTCTCAGTTTTTATCAGTTTAATTGTCGCTGTTTTATCAACACACTCGTGAAGGAGATCTATATGTCAAGTTCTTTCTTTCTCGATCTACATGTAGGATTATGCTGCGACGAGATTATAAATTGCAGTTTCCATCTGGTTTCTCGAAAACGTCATTTGTGTTTGTGAAAAGGCGTTTTTCAATGAAACCAGGGGTATCGATCCGTGTTCACGATGGGGGGGGGGGGGGGGAGTATCCCCCTCCCACACCAGGGACAATGCGAGCGAACGAATTTTCTTGGATATTTTCGCTTTGAAATTATGGCATTTATTTCCTTCTAATCATTAAAGAATGTGATGGTATTTCAAGATCAAACATAATGAGTTTGAATAATTATTAGTTCTAAGTTAATGTATCATAATTCTTATTTATTTTATCCCAAAATATTGAGGGGATGATAATACAGGCCATCCCCCCACCTCAATTTTTTTTTTTTTTTTTTTTGGGGGGGGGATATATACCCCAGATCCCCCCCCCCCCCCACGGATTGACATCCATGAATGAAACAGTTTCTATAGGGATGTCCAAGGACCCTGAGAAAATGGCCGATTGCGGCCTGTACTTATCATTATATATATCTCTTCCTCCTTTTTAAAGACCGTATGACACCAGGCATTACTATTTTCATCACTAAAATGCATTGCAATTTCCCTTTTCTGGCCATTTCGTCGCCATTTTATCGCCATTTTCTCTCTGCTAATCAAGCAGTGTTGTGTACCGCCGATTCCTCTCTGTTTTCTGGCTGTTTCGTCTCCATTTTATCGCCGTTTCCTCTCTACTAATCATTCATTGTTGTCACTATTGTACCGCCGTTTCCTCTCCGTTTTCTGGCTGTTTCGTCGCCCTTTTATAGCCGTTTTCTCTCTGCTAATCATTCATTGTTGTCACCACTGTACCGCCGTTTCCTGTCCGTTTTCTGGCTGTTTCGTCGCCCTTTTATAGCCGTTTTCTCTCTACTAATCATGCATCGATGTCACTATTGTACCGCCGTTTCCTCTCCGTTTTCTGGCTGTTTCCTCTCCCTTTTATCGCCGTTTTCCCTCCGTTTCCTAGCCGATTATTAGCTATTTACTCGCCGTTTTGATAAAAGGAAAGATTAATTTGTTTTTGGAAAAAAAGGTTTTTCAACCATGTGGCACTCCGTAGTTATCAAAGAAAGCCCATAGAAAACAACAGACTAGCCGTTTTGTAGCTTAAAATTCTCTCCTTTATCGCCGTTTTTTCGCCGTTTTGTAGCCGATTAAAACGGCGAATTTTGTGCAAAACCTTTTCCCCCATAGGAAATAATACAGTAAACGGCTACAAAACGGCGAATTTCTGCACTTTTGCACATTTGGTTCACTGTGTCTGGAGCGGTCTAACTAAGACCACTTTCAAAAGTGAGTGAGAACGGGGTCTTTCGTTCACATTGCACGTTTAGAGCGGTCCATACCGCTCTTAATAAGACCCGTTCCTCAAGACCACCTCCCCGAGGTGGTCTTCTGGAGCGGTCCAGAAGACCACTTCCTGGACCACTTTGACCGTTCACACTCACCTAAGAACCGTTCCTGAGGAACGGGTCTTAGGTAGACCGCTCCAAAAGTCCACTTTCAAAGTGAGTGAGAACGGGGTCTAAGGCTCAATCGGCCACACAGACTTGATTAGCGCAAGTCAACTCAATCTATCACGGAAAACAATGCGTTTGAAATACAGCTTTGCCAAAATTACGCTTTCTGATATTACGTGCACGCAACAGAGATCTCAAACATGTTTGAATAACGTCAGAACGCACGGTTAGTCAGTAAACACAAATTCTACTTCAGTCAGCCCAGCTCACACGAAGCGTCATTGCTGACGTTGGGCCCGCGTCAGTGCCTTGTACGGTCTTATGCGAGTTATGAAAGAGTGATATCGTTTGAAAAGTGATTGCAAAATGAACAGTGCAAACAATACTTTTAATAACTGGCGCATGGGTCCATTGCATTCACAAGCCTGATTAGCGCAGGTACTGACGCAATCTAAATGACGCCTCGTATGAGCAGGACTAAAAAATAAAGTGCAGTTGTAGACTTACATCGATAGAGACCCTGAATGGAAAATTTTCTTGAGATATTTACTACAATATATTATGAAAACTAGTTAAGCCGTCCCTGAGGCCACAGTAATAGCTTTAATTCTGCGCTACAGACTATCACAGACGCGCTATGTGAATGATATTCATATTTACAGAACCTGACTCGTATTGTGTTTCAAATGGGCGATTTTGATGGATGTCTTGCGTTCCTGACTCTGGCTTTAAAAAGTTTTATGAACCCAGCCCAAGAGACACATACGGGTCAGTATTTATGCATAGCATCTTCAGACGATATGCATGACCTTGGGGGGCTTCAGTTTCAAAGTGTCTCGATTTTGGCGGGAAATTGAGGGAGATTTCGCGATAAATTTAGAAAGTGCGTATTTTAAGTGGCACAGACTCAGTCGGGGTGACATTTTTGGTAGGCGGGCATGTGGTCTGGAAAGTGAGTTATAGTCTCAAAAAGAAGAAGACGAAGAAAAAAAAACAACAACAACTGAGAAGAGATTTGGTGCAGAAAGGTCTGTAACGCATATAGGCCCAAACTAAAGATGGACATGCATTTATATTGCGTTTTCATGTTCAAAATTAGATTCAGAGTTCAAATCTCTAAAACATGATATAGTTTCATTTTTGTCCAAAAATAGATGCATATGAAATCAATGTTTACAATCTATCTACCCCTTTTGTGTTTTCTATCCCTTTCCTCCCACTCTGACTCTGTTTCACTGTTTCTCAATATTTTCCAGTCTCTCCATCTTTCTCTCTCTTAACCGTGAAAATGATGACTCCATTATGAACAGACGACGCTGTTGTTTCATGGCAGAACTGTTTCGTCTGAACTGATCAACACCTTGAATTGGATGAACATTATCTAGGGCAAGCTTCTTTCTTTTGTTTTAAACTGAGAAGTGAGAAGAAAATGTGGTTATTTAGACCACACAGAACTTCAGTGTGTTATTCTCTAGGAATGAACACGATTCGCTGTTTTATATGACATGTGTATTTATAGTAAACATGTTTATTTATAGCATATTATTTTGCTTTTCGGGCGCTATAGGCCATGTAGGCCTCTGTTCCTGATCTAATGTGATATTTTAGGAGACAGTATGCTACGCTCTATCAATAACATGATAATAATGTTTCAAAAGTATTAGGTACATTGTACTTCTTTCAGGCTATTTGGCACATGATCTCATCACATATACTGATGTAGACAATAAGATCATCACGGATAACAGACAAGTAGTCAACGATTATTTCTTTAAAAATTGTATTAATTTTAATTCCTGCCTGTGACTAAACATAACAAAAACAAACTCTTCCTTCAAGACATCTTTCTAATCATACTTACACATATTATGTTTATCTGGATTTTCTACTACTATAAACCCAATAGGCTGACATTAACTGCTAGTATACATTGTATGCTTATTTTATTTTGATGTTTAGTGATGTTTATGTGTGTTTATTTCCTTTTTCACGCATATCTTGTCTCTTCTCTTTATTGCCATATCTGTGTACATAATTACATATTTTGTAATTCTCTCTTTTATTGAGGAACCTAGTTTTAACAAGCTGTGCTTTTCCTTAGGTTCTCCCATGATACTGCCTTTTCTATTGACTAATGTAAATTTTCACTTTTGATTACATTGAAATTGTTATTGATTATGATATCTGTATTCGATTTTTGAACGATGTATACTTTCAATTGTAATGTTCATGGCAGATTTCTGCAGTATTATGAAAAAAATTCATTCATTCATTCATTCATTCATTTAAATGTTGGGTTCTACGACAATAAAAGCTTCGCGGTCATAATCATATCCCGCAGTCACCGAATTCCTACATTCAACCCAGGACCAAATACCAGTATTCCCAACCCTAACCCTAACCCTAAACATAACCTAAAACCCAAATGCAACATTAAACCCCATCCCGACACCTATGAAGTCTGGTCATCGTATGTAGTATATGACTGCTCCATTGTTATTATTTTTTATGTATTGATACCGATATAACAGTAAGCTTTGTACAACGTAATGCAAGTTACGCCAAAGAATGAATTGTTTACTAAAAATCCCAAGAGTGCAAGGATTATTTAATAAGTGAAGCATTACATGGGTTTTCATGTAGTTGAAATATGATGTGATATGATGCACATCAGCCGATTACTTCAAAGGCATGATGACACCTCCGACCTACATCTATTTACCACAAAATAAAATTGACCTTAAACTGGGAACCAAAGGAGCTAAAAATAGAAATTACCATGGCTGCAAAAACCGCAAGGTTTTCAGTGAACTTGCAAAAAAAGGTTTTATGGATTTTTCCGAGATCCGCTTGTAAGAAATTGTGGAAAAAATACTCCTATCGAATATCACTGGGTGGATTCGTTCTATGTAAGCGGGATTTCCAGTTGACAAGTAAATTGTGCGAAAACTCACCACCATTTGGGTTCACTTTTCACTTTTTTATCTCGGGTATCCAGTATAAAACTGAACACTGTAAAAATAAGGAGAATGCAGAGAAAGAGAGAAAGAGAGGGGGGGGGGGAGAGAAAGTGAGGGAGTGAGAGAGGGGGGGGGGGGGGAGAAAGTTTTTTTTAAAAGGCTATACAATTTCTTTTTAATTTACCAACGATTTATTGAATCACCACTGATGTGTGAAATCATACTACATGCACTACTATATACTTCTCATTAATTGCCATCGTAATTCCTGAAAGCCTGAATTTGTTTTAATTTTTAAGGATACGATTAAATGATCAAGACCATCATTGAAGATAGAACAGACACAGTTTTAATTATAATATTATTTTTTGCCTTAATTTTTATTCAGTTTTTCATTATGATATAATCAATACTCAGTGTTCATATTTTAATATTACTCTTTATATACTCCCAGTGAAAATATTTTATCATACAAATTCCTCCTGGTATGACATCCATCATAAGACCGCGATATCCAATATCTATATCTAATTTTATATTGTCATGTACATAAATGTTGTTATTTTTAATATGTTGTATATTGTTCAATTTATATTGATTGTTGAATATTTTTTTAAGAGATGTGAAATAAAATTGAATTATAAATTGAATTAAAATTGAAAGATCCCCCAGAATAGTGATCCAGACATTAAAACAAAACACATGATTTCCCCATTAGTCCATTTCTTCCTCCAAATTTAATTGTTTCTTCGCTTATTCTTCTACCACCCAGGCAAACTTTTAAAGAAGGGTTAATTCCCTGTAAAAGGGGAAAATATCAGGCCTTTATTCGAATTATGTTCGTCATTCTTTCTTTTAATTCAAAGTAATGAAATCTATTATGTGTCACACTTAATGTTTGCAGAATTACTTTGATTGCATTCCCCTTTGATATCGGAACAACCTGTGCTACAGTCTAACCTCTTCCACTCACCTGTACACTTTAGTTGTACTATTATTTTAAAGTTCACGTCGCGGGAAATAGACACCTGTACTGCGGGCTTGAACGTCAGATTCTGAGGCAATTTGAAAACCTGTGGGCTTAAGGTCTCGGGCACTTTGAATGTTAAAGGCCTCCTCCCTCTTTGCTCAAATGGTGTAAATCTATTGGTAAAATTAGACATACGGGGAGTTTCATACCAAACAATTGTTTGTTCCAGTATTCGCCTAATGTTACTATTGTTTGACTCCGAAATTTTACGCTCGTTCGCCATGTTGGCCAAACGGACGAACGAACAAATAAACACGGGATGAAATAGTCATTTTCAGTTACAAATATTGCGTTTGGAAGAAAATATTGCCCCAAAACTTGTGTAAGCTTGTTTTCAATTTCTTCTCATCCCAACCATATTAAAATCAATTGATTTTTTGTTGCTGCTCTTAATGTCAATAGTATGTTACTTTTTAAGTCGTTCAAAACTATAAAGTATACAAGCATCTGTGGTGTGCGTGTCAGAGGGTAGTTTTCTGGGGTTAGTTGTCCAGAGTTGGTAATCCAGTAGGTATTGTCCTAGAATATTTTGTTACGTACATTTTTTTATGAATAAATTTTGTGATCAATAAAGGGAGAACAATAAGCCCAGTCTACATTTTCATATCAAACGATATAGGGTAACATAAAAACGGATGCACTGAACAAATAAAAACGTTGATAAAAACCAAAAAAAAAAAATTATAAATTGATATATATTGTGTTTGTATACATCATATAAACACAGAACAATTACGTCCAGATTATGCCTAACTGTACTTGTGATTTTCATGGAGGAGTATTGTTATTATTGTATTATAAGTATTGTTAAACAATGCTTCTCAAATATCCTGTAAGAGGCCCTTGTTTTCAAGGAAGCCGCCCTTTCATTTTGTTGCCCTTTCCACAAACTAACACCCCGTCGTTCATGTTTAGGCAGAGAGTTGATTTGATGTGCTGAACAACAGTGATCGTTCAAATCTTTCTCATTCAATTCGATTTTAAATTATGATTGCTGTGCAAATTCATATAATATGAAATAAAACTTAAACCCGCGATAAATTTGCCAAAATTACTTATTCACTTTCTCACACTTGTGATGACTATCAACTAGAGATCAAATGGACAGGCGTGCGACAATGACTCAAAACGAAATTCAATATAAAATATGGGACAAAAGATCACATGTCCACCTGTCTCTAGATAAATCAAGACAAAGTGTAACTTTTTTGTGATGCTTCACGCTTACTCATACCATTATATTGGCATAATTTCGTTAGCTGTTATTGTTTGAATATCGAAAACAGGTCAGAATTATTTCTATACCTCCACATAGTTTATCAAAGAAATAGTTTTGATCATTGTTATGACAAGGAAGTCACTGGTTAAAAGGCGATTAGCTATCCTAAAGCAATTCGAAGTTTTGCAATTAAAAAAAAAAAAAAATTCCTGCAGTTGAGTCGTGAAGAAACGCCCCCAAAACATAATAGAAATGAGCCGTTTCACCTTTGGTAAGACTGGACCATATAGTAATTATGTAATTTTGTTAGATATTAAAATAAATTACAATGATAATGATATCAACTATAATAGTAACAGTAATGATAATTATAATAATAATGACGATGAAAATGATGAATATGATAATAAAAATGATAAATGTGATAGTAATAATGATAATAACAATAACAAAAGGTAATAATGAAAATAATTTCAAAGATAGTGAAAATATTGGTGATGATAATAATGATGGTAATAACAATAATAAAAATAACAATAACAATAATTATAACAATAACAATGATAATTTTACTAACAATTATGAGAACAATATGATGATTATTAGATATTTCACCATTCAACCCCTTTGCTTACTATGATAGAAGATAAAGAAATGCGTGATATAAAAAATATATCAAAGGAACAAAACTCATTGCGGCGTCTTTACATCAATTTCTTGTCAAGGTGAAAAAAGACCCTAAATGCTCATTATTTTGTAGACTCCACAGCTTTACATGAATTATTATAACTATGAAATATTAATTTACCAATTTATCCGAACTTTAAAGTGCAGTTAAGCTTAACGAAGCTTTTGGCTTATACCCTTTATTAAACAGTTGTTTTTCTGATATCATGAGGTCAGCTTAAAATAGGAGTTTTGGTACAAATCGTGCTGGGTTTGTCAAAACTTAATAGAAAGGGAAAAAAGCAGATGCATTTATGGGATGAGTCGTATCAGTTCGTAAAGCAACGAGTAAAGCCTCCTTCCGGTTATTGTCTGTCCTCTTGTTGAGTGAAATCAGTGCCCACATTTGACAGTATCGTGTTGATGGTTTCCCCTCATTTTTCAGGATACAATTAATGATGGGTAGTAAAAGGGGGGGGGGGGAGGTATTTGAACAGAAATATGGGAGTATAGGCGCATTTCTGCCTGCAAAGTGACACCACAAAAGAGGAAGAGAAGAAAGTAGAGTGGAATAAGAGAGAGAGAGAGAGAGAGAGAAAGGGGAGAGGGAAGTCAAGAACGCATGAGATAAAACGATGTGGAAGTGTAAGCATGGTAAGATTTTTTAAAAATAAAAAGAATGAAATATTAGATAGAGAGGGGGAGAGAGGGGAGGAAGAGAGAAATACAGAGAGGGAGAGAAAGGGAAAGAGGGGAAGAGAGAGGGGGGGGGAGAAGAGAGAGAGAGGGGGAGAGTGGGGGAGGGATAGAGAAAGAAACAAAGAGATATGCAGGCTCAAGTGGGCATCTTCTTTCTATCCTTCATTCTTTTGCACTTGGCTTTATAGGCGTTCATAATTCTTCACTCAAGCATTCCCTTCTCCTTTCCGAACTCATCCTCTTTTAAATATTTTCTTCCATTTGTCCCGCACCTCTGCCGAAATGAATTCCCAACGTTTCACCGGGTCTAATTCCCAAATCTGTAATCGCTGTCTACACAAGCAGACGATACAGTTCTAACCACCATCAGGCGGACCCTGGGATTTCAGTCACAAATTATGGCGGGGAAAAAAAAAAATCATATCAGCATTCCAAGCGTGCAGAGTGGTGGCAGGTGTCGATTGGTTTGTGATTAAGATTCCCTTCGATAATGTTATTCATCGTGATATCCTAAAACAGATGCAGTCATATTGAAAGGTCGAGTTAGACCTTGTGTTGCAGCTTCTCTTCGAAGTAATCATAACTGTGTACAACAAGTTGGGCAAGATTAAAAAGACAGGGTATCGCTTCTCGGTCAAGGTTAGTAAAGAGGGTCGGCTGCAAAAACGATAGTAGGCCTATAGATATATGTAGTCACAGATTTTAATCAATTACTGCAGTGAAAGAGATGCCCCCCAATAATTTTTTTTTTTAATATAAAAAAAAAAGAAAAGAGAAAGAAAGAAAGAGGAGGAAAGAGGTTTCATCCATCAAGTAAGACCCGTGCCCCCTATTCTAATCACCAGTCACCAGTCATAGGCATACGAAACGGACGCCCCGCCCCCCTCGAGGATTTTTCAAGTTTCCGATATGCTGACAAAACACCACTTCATATTCGGGCAGCAGGATGCCTGGATATAGATATTCGATCATTGAGTTGCCCGAATATTCTCACATCCAGGGAGTGACGTGCCCGAATATGTTATTTCAGTACATTTTCACTTCATTTTTTTTTTGTTCGCTTCGCTTGCTCGCAAAATTTTTGGAACTGTAAACTTGATATTCTGGCAAGGGCGTCATCCCCCCGCATATGATACCAGTGCCCCTCCAATGGCTGTTCCCACTGAATAATATCTGTACACACAGTATAAAGGTCGTACTAAACTGAAAACTGAACATGTTGAATGAACTCCACGTTCTCAGTAACTACTCTCAAATCAACCGGTCCTATCGTGAGGAGAGCTGTTTAATCCACACTGAAGAGGCAGCACTGGATTTGGTGACTCATTAGGCGACTACCAGGAAATCTTTTTGCCAAACTTAAAGAAAAAAGAAACCGGAAAGTCCGTTTCTTAATAAGCTTATATCTGCTGGCGCGATGTCGGTAGCAAAGATCAGGAACTAGGTCTCAATTATTACGAGGCAAGAGAACGTGCGCGTTCTCACAATTGTCCTTTAAAGTTTAGCTGGGCCCTGACTTATAAAGAGGTGATCTTAATTCGAATTGATAATAAGTCTCCCAAGCAATCGCAAACTACTATCTTAGTACCGAGTTGCAATTGATATTAAATACCTTCGATTTCAGTCAATCGCAACAGTTTGTAGGACAGGGCATGCCCTGGAGGTAAATTTCGATAGGATTTTTTTGACATCAACTTTTGTAAAAAGTTAAAAGAAAATAATGAAATTATTGAGAAAACTTGATGGAAATCACAAAGGCAGACAATGAAAATAACTAAAACACATATTCGGGACTTCTCGTTCCGTTGTTCGAGATATAACTTTGATTTACTCATATTTGATCTTTTACTAGCTGTTAAATCCATTTCCACCTATATCGTCTACTATGTATGATTTAGAATTAAAGTCCAAGTCCACACTAATATCAAGTTGATATGAATAAACAGAATAAAATTAAACAAGCATAATAGTGAAAGTTTCACTGAAATCGGATGTAAAATAAGAATGTTACGGCATTTTGAAGTTTTGCATTATTTCATGAAACAGTGTTATGCATAACATGGGCGGTATACAAATCAGTGAACCGATGATGTCACACACTCACTTTTCCTTATGTATTTTATTATATGAAATTTCAAATATTTCAATTTTGATTTGATTTTGATTTGATTCGATTTGATTTATTTTCTTCTGCATTCATATAAGTACAACATTTTTCGGTAACATATATAAAATAAAATACAAAAGTACTTTTTGACAATGAATCATAAATAGCAAGTATATGTAACAATCATTTTTCAAAAACAAAACACGAAATGATAAATTGTCAAATTATTGTAATTCATCAAATATAAAGTCATTTGCTGAAGAAGGACTACCATTATAAGCAATTTGCTTGAGAATATGGCAGCTCCAATGGATATGGATGTGATAATAAAGAATCTCTCCCTTGTATCAAAGAAAGTTACAATAATGAGGATTTTACATGTTCCATAAGGAGTCACACCACGTTTTACATTATTGAAGCAAAAATTGAAATATATGATATTTGTGAGAATCATTATTTTGAGTCTTAAACAGAAATGGTCTTCAAAAGTCTGTGCTTTGGATCTCCCCGTCAGTCCCTTTCTCCCGATCTTATACGAGGGGCTATTAATAATTTAATCTTCAAGGTCAGGTTGAGCTAGGTTATTTTACATACTGTGCCACGCAGCCGTGAAAGTTTGCTGGAGATTTAGCCTAGGAGCAGGAGTCAAGCTCTTGGCTTTGGGGTATGAGTCAGTAGACACTTTGCTGAGCTAGGGTTATACAATTCACGTCTTGAAGAAGAAGGATAATAAATTATAATAAGAAGAGAGGGTTTGAGAGTCGGAAGGAGGAAGATTACAAGTGGTTTCCACTCGCATATATACCAGGGCAAGGATTAAAAAAGAATATACGACGCTTTGTTGTTACTATATCAGCAAAATTGAACGTCTCAGAATTTGTTAATGCTTTTGGGGGAAAATTTTCGGCAAAAACTGACGACAAACTTGGTGGGTCCCAGCAAAAGTATTGATCAATTCCCTTCCTTGGCATCGTGTAAAATGAATAAATTATGATTACATGCATAGTAGTGGTTAAGTCCGCTCTGTATGTAGGCGTTTTGTTTGAAGGCATACAGCTCCGTTACTTAATTCAGATTTTCAATGCAATTAATAAATGATAATTATGATATTTTTTTTCACCCAGGGAAGCCTCATCAATTTCCGTGCTGTTCTTCCTGAGGGCCCTGCTATTATTATTACCCCAGCAATTGCCAGGTACCCATTTGCACCTGGGTGGGGAGGGACGAAATTTGGGTTAAACATCTTGTCCAAGAATGTAAGCACCCAGCGAGGATTGAACCCAGGACCTCTCGTATGAGAGTCAAGAGCCTTCACCAATATACCACAGTGATTTTAATGCCGAAACCACGATAAGTCGGTAGGTGAGTAATGGCGTTTGCGACGTGACCGGAAAGCTAAATACAGCCCCTCGTAATACGTCTTACTTACTTCTTAATAAAATTGTAAATAAAAGTGTTTCAACAAAGAACCTAAGTACAATGAACCACATCCTATATATTACCGTTTATGAATTTCAGTTATGCCTCGTTTTTCACAACCAAAAAAGTTATCATTCATTTGGATTCTGAGCAATTCAATTAGGAAAAGCTGATTTTAGGTTTCCAAGTCATCATCTTTTGTCTTTAAAAAAAATTAATATAACAGTAAATTTTAACAAAGAACCGAAGTACAGTGAACCACATTCTAAATTTTACCGTTTATAAATTTCAATTTATGCCTCATTTACTGATCAAAACATTTCTGGTTATTTCAAATTCTGAGCACCTCCAGTAATTAAAAGTTAAAACTTGATGATTCCGCACCTAAATTCTAAAGATAGCATGAATTAGGAAGATTTAAGAAGGTGATTTCTCCCGCTTTTTTATTTACTACTTTATATGGAGAAGTAAGTAAGACGTATTACTAGGGGCAGTCTTTCCGGTCACGTCGGCAACGCCATTACTCACCTAGCGACTTCTCATGGTTTCGGCATTAAAATCAGTGATATGTATGCTATTTGTGACGTTTTTATGGAATTTTAGGAGATTAAAATACTGGCAACTTACCAGGAAAGCTCATTTAGAGCTTCAAAAACCTCACTTAATTAAGATAACCGGCCAGTGAGAATAATCAGTATCCTAGTCATGAAAGGGATTACTGTTATCCAGTGGCTTCTTAAGGTGGGTTGAAATCATGACGTAAGAACAGTCATCGATATAATGTTAACACTGGTAAAGGAACTTATTTTGAATCACCGTGAAACTACTGGAGATTAAAACTACGATGATGAATGTCAAAATGGAAGAGAAAGAAAAACGAAATGAGGAAAAGAGTAAAAGAGCAAAAGTAAAAGGGATGGACAAAATATCATAGAGCAAATTATATTTGTACTTTTCATTATCAAAGAATGAAATCGACAGCTGTTTATATCGCTCACAAGCCCCAAAACAATTTGTTAGATCACAATAATGATGCATATTACTTTATACCTCATATTATTTAGTCAGTCGTCTTTCCTGTAGTATTCTAATGTCGCGACAGAAGCTTTGTCAAACATAAATGCTGATTTCCAGAAGGAAATTATGAAAAGGCCTTAATTTATACCGAAAAAAAATATTTAATGAAACACATGGCCAATGCTAGTTAAACGAAATAGAACAATGATTGTGATGTATTAGTATTACGATTAAGTAGCATCCGAAAATCATCTGGATCACCAGAAGTACAATTAGATTGGTCACTCACCAACTCCCACTTAAGTAACCATCCATCGATTAGAAAAACCAAAGGAAATTGCTAAACATCCCCCTTCCGATATCAAGGCGGAAAAGTGCAGAATGATATGATGTGAGGCGCAGAGGATCGTCATTTTGAAGTAAAAAGATATAGGATCAATTTAGACGGAGATTTCCCGATTGCTTTATTGCTGTATTGCTTTACAGTGAAGTACAATAGGGTTCAAAAGAAATAAAAGTACATCAATGAATCTAAACAATGATTGAGGGCTCAACATATCCTATATTTACGTTGGTTTTTTTTTTAATTAACAAGTTTGTAACTCATATCGATTATAATTTCACTGTTTTTATTTGATTGTTACTGTTGGACTGGCGAATCCGCAATTCGTCTGCTCAGAGCAAAAAGGGCGTTAACTCGTATACTTTAACACAGAGTTAATGCCCTTCTGGCTCTCAGGGGCATGAATCTCTTTTGTCTCCTCTGGATTCGCCAATGTTGTTGTTTTTGTTGTTGTTAACTTGTTGTTGTCATGGTTGTTGTTCGCAGGTTCTTCTCACCGTATTACAACTTCTTTATTTTGATGCGTTTGACTGAACACTTCTTTCATACTCTAAACCTAATAAATTTGCTCAATTGAAAGAAATATACAACTTTGTTTTGATACCCCGATGAAAGAACCATTGGCTGCATTAAATGATAGGAAGTTGTTTATAGATTCAATACTTAAAGCAAGACTTAATCCATCTTCCTTATTCGGAAGTCCTAATGGTCAAATGTAATGTTTTTCATGGTAGGGCGGGCACCAATTTAAATATGAATTACATGAAAATTAATGATTAATGTGAATTTTATGCTATATATGGTTTGATATCTGAATATTGTCATGCTAAAAGGTAAATGCCGAGTTCTTGGCAAGGCGACCAAGTATGTCAGTTGACAATGTTTTTCATTACGCGCTGCATTACGTAATTCGTTCTTTAAGATCTATGATCACCCCTCCTGTCCGATTAAAAAAAAAATCCATGCCCAACTCTTTCCAGAATTATAATGTCTTCTATTCGAATAAAACTTTGCACAAATTACTTTCCAATTTACTCATCGCTTTATAAAGAGACTAGTCCACAGGGCATTTTCCTATAACACGTCGTGGATAGAAAATTGCACTTTTATTTTGGCCATGACCACGACTTGTCATCGACAGACGTAGTAATACGTCATCAGCCAAGATTTTAACAACTTTCCTGTTGAATAGCTTGAAGGCCGTATGTAGTAATGCGAAGTGTCACAAGAATGAGGGAATGAATTGAGATCTACTTCATTTTTCATTGGCAAATGGGGTTATAGACGACTTATATTAAGATCCATTGTCTAAAATTTTAAGTGGCATTACACAAAAGAATCAATGCCTATTATGATTGATGTCTTTCAGTGATATCATCATCATCATCTTCTCTATCCAGCTCTGTTATGTCTTAGACAACATTTTTTTAACCCAACTTTTTATTCTATGTGCAATTTTAATATGTATCTTGCATTTTGAATGTTATTTTACCTTCTGTATACACAATGTGCAATTCAGCTTATGCTGCGAGAAATGTTGTCTAAGAAAACATTTTTAATTGAACTGAATTAAACTGAATTGAATAAAATTGAAGTGAATTGAATAATGTAAGCATTTAAGGATAGACTCATGCACAACTAAACCACGTTCCTTTTTACATCAGGGTTCAGTTGACATCTTTATGTTTAATGAGAGAGAATAAGCTTGGTATTTGCGTAATTTCTTGGGAATACCCTGCAGTTGTGTATACTGGCACGCAACCATGCATGGTCTAATTATCTCTATGGTCAGGAAAACTCGTAATTTTGAATCTTTTCCAAGTTTTCAAGGCGATGTGTCACTGTAGTAACGAGGAGTGGCCGACTAATCGGAGGAATGAAATTGAATTATAACGTACGAAGTGATTAGGGGATTAATTTCAGATGATATCAAGGTTATTTATATGCAACGAGGAACCAAAGGCGTCTGGGGACATTGGTGTAATTTACCCCCTCCCCCTTTCATCCAGGAGTAATCGATCACTGAGTGCATTGAGAACGTTGCCTCATCCCCCTGAAAAAATAATCATTATTATTTCATTTCATTTCATTTCATTTCATTTATTTTCCATTTTCAACAGAATATAACAACGTAATTACATCATAATTTCATGAACCATTTTTCAACAGAATATAACGTTATTACATCATAAATAATATCATGAATCATTTTCAAAAATATAAAAACAAACGTAAATATATCCTAAATAATATCATGAACAAAATGAATGTAATAACAATAATTTTCATTCAGTGTAATTTTCAAAGATAATTATAATAAATAAATGCTGAAAATGGAGGGGAATGCTAAAAAGCAAAGCTTGTATTTTGCAAACCCCTCAAAAAAATTTCTGTACAATTTATATAGCAAGTATACATTAAAAAAAAAGATAAAAACGCATACACACACACCCTCACACCCCCGCATACACCATAAATAATAACTGCAACAGCCCCCTCCCCCAAAAAATTAACTTATCGCCACAGAAAAGAAAGAAAAGAAAAAGACGAACAAAAGAAGACGGACAACACCAAAGAGAATAAGGAGAGAGAGAGAGAGAAAAAAAAAACACACACACACACGCACACAAACACACACAATGGAAATAAACAAACAAAAAACAAACAAAAAACAAACAAAACAAAAGCAAAACAAAAAACAAACAAAAAACAAAACAAAAAACAAACAAACAAAAAGAACGCTGGCTTATTAGAAGAGAAAGAGGGAAAGATAGATATAGAGAGCATGCGCAGTATTGGGAGCAAAACACGATTTGAAATATGAAGCAAAAATTGAATAAAATCATAGCAGAATGCAGAATGCCGAATTAACAGAGAATTTACCATAAGTCATGGGGGATGATGATGATTCCATCTAAAAGTTATAAGTTTCAATCAGTCAATTTCCTACCAAGAATCAATTTGATTCCCGGTAGGAAACCAAAAGAAAAGTCTTTAGTTGTTTCTTGAATGAGTGTGAACTAGGAGCATCTTTAATATTCGAATTAAGATTATTCCAAAATTTTGGTCCGGTGAAAGTAAATATAGATTTTGTGAAGATAGTTCTAGTAAGGGGTAAATGAAATTCATTTGATTGTCGTGTGGAGTATTTATGAATAGTCATATTCTTACAGAATATATCACTGAATAGTGCAGGTAACAAGTTATTATTTAATTTATACATGAACTGACCGAGATTATGACGATACAAATCTTGTATTTTTAAGATTTTATTTTCGAAAAATAGTGGGTCCGTGTGTGATTTCCAGGAAAGATTTGATATGATACGGACTGCCTTTTTCTGTAATAATAAGATTCTATCAAGATAAATAGAGTGTGTGTTGCCCCAAGCAACTAAACCATAATTTAAATAGGGCAATATTAATGTAGAGTATAAAGTAAGAAAAGTAAATTTTGGAAAATAATACTTTAGTTTATTTAAGACTCCTATATTTCGGGAAATCGTTTGACATACACTGTCTACATGGGATTTCCAAGAGAGTTTATTATCTATAATTAAACCTAAAAATTTCATGGAAGAGACTTCCTCTATAAGCATATTATCTAAAATGATATTATCGGGTAAATTATTTAAAGAGTTACTGAATGTCATTAGTTTAGTTTTCTGAAGATTGAGGGACAGTTTATTGGCTCTTATCCAATGAAGTAATTTTCTGAGCTCAGAGGTTAAAACATTTGCCAATGTATGAGGGTTAGTGTGCGACAAAAAAACATTAGAATCGTCGGCAAACAATAGGAAAGAAAGGATATCTGAAGAATTACTAATGTCATTAATATAAATTGAAAATAACAAGGGGCCAAGCAAGCTACCCTGAGGAACACCACAATTTACAGATAATTTGGAAGAACACTGACCATTTATGGATACGAATTGCTTTCGATTTGTAAGGTAGCTCCTGAACCACTCCAAGGCCTTCCCGCGGATACCGTAATGGTTTAATTTGTGTAAAAGAATTTCGTGGTCAATGGTATCGAAGGCCTTGGAGAAGTCCAGGAACACACCCACAGTGTGTTGAAATTTGTCAATTGCTTTGGCAACCTTATCAATAAAGGTAAGAATAGCATGAGAAGTGCTATGGTTTTGACGAAAACCAAACTGAGAATTAGAGATAATCTTATCTGCATTCAGAAAATCTAAAAGTCTGGAGTATACAACTTTCTCGAGTAATTTGGAAAGTGCAGTTAATAACGAGATTGGTCTGTAATTGCTCACATCTTCTTTCTTACCTTTTTTGTATATAGGAATAACTTTTGAAATTTTCATATCTTGTGGAACATTCCCATTACTTAAAGATGAATTAAATATATGAACCAATGGATCCACTATGACAGTAATGATATTTTTCAATACAACATTATTAATGCCGTCGTAACCAGTGCTCTTTTTGTCTTTTAATTTTGCAACAATATCAAATAATTCTTCTCTAGTTACTGGAGAAAAGAAAAGAGATTTTGTATTTGGTGTATGCAAAAATTCATGAAACTTTTTCTGAGATAATGGGATTTCCTGAGCTAATTTGTGACCTATGTTCGAAAAATATTCATTAAAGACATTAGCTATAAGCTTAAAATCATTAATTTCAACATTGTTATGTAATATTTTAGTTATTTTTGACCTATCTCCACTTTTATTGATAACATTATTAATAATTCTCCAAGTGTTTTTGATATCATTTTTGAATGAGTATAACTGGTTATAGAAGTATTTTCTTTTTTCAATCCGTAATATTTTTGTAAGAATGTTTTTATAGGATGTATATTTACAATGTGACTGGTCTGTACGTTTAAGTTTATCAACATAATATAATCTATTTTTGCGATTTATGGATCGCAATAGAGATTTGGTTATCCAGGGAAGCCTTGGGGTTCTTTTATAATTATCTGATTTTTTTCTTAATGGAATATATTTGTCTACGTATGAAGTCATGGTTTTCATAAAGGTTTCGTATGATAGATTAGTATCCTCATGATCATATACTTCAGACCAATCTACTTCACTTAGATTTTCTTTCAAGTTTGCTAAATTATCTGGTGTAATTTTTCTATAGCTTTCCGTTATTTTGTTTTTTCCGATCTTGAAGGAGCGTGAGAATATCGTAAAAATAGGATAATGATCAGATATGTCAGATAAAACAATACCTGAGTTAGGAAGTGGAGTGATATTACAGAATATATTATCAATAAGGGTAGCTGTTTGGTTGGTGACCCTAGTGGGTTTGGTTATGAGTGGCAAGAAAGATGCAGACATCATAATATCAAGGAATTCTTGAGAAGTATTTTGGCTATTGCATTTAGAGATATCAATATTAAAATCCCCTACTATGAAACAATCCTTGTTATTAAATACAGAATTATGCGTAAGCTCCTGTAAATAGTCTAAGAAAATCTGAGTGTTCGAATTTGGTGGTCTATATAAAACAACTATCAAGATATTTTTGGAATCAGATATTTTTAGCTCAACAACGAGCGATTCAACGGTATCACTCATACAGTTGAGGTCATTATGAATAAAATAGTCAAAATCTTTCTTAATGTACAAAGCAACACCTCCACCAGTTTTGCCACATCGACTGTTTTCTATAAAATGATAATCAGGTAGCGAGTACAATGACGTGCAACTGTGGGTGAGCCATGTTTCAGTTAGGCCGATCGCAGAAAAGGATATTTGTGAGGGGTCGTTCATTAAGAGTCGAAAGTTATCAAAATTACTGTTCAAACTTCTTATATTCAGATGCATAACTGAAAAACTGTTATCTGTTTTTTGCAATGATTTAAACTGATTTACTGTAAGATAATCTGAGCTAGGGTAGGAAATATTCTCATCGCAACCTATAGTAGTATCATGAAAGTTAATTTGTTGTGCTACACGATTTTCAAAATAATTATGACAATCGGTTTGATCAACATTAGTGGTGGTTCTAGATATATCGAAGAAATCATCATCAGTTAATGAGTCAAAAGCAAAATTATCAGCCTGCATCATCGAAAAATAAAAAAGCATTTAAGGCTATGAAGTGTGAAATCTCGACGAAAGGGTTTACCACCCCACCCCCCCCCCCCATCCGGATCGCCTCTGAGAACGAATCGACGCCCCTGCCGCAATTCCACCTTCTACCTTTTGTTCTTCAAATTTTGATATTTTTTCTTTTTTTTTTAATAACCATCCTCCGATTCAACAAAATTAATGGAATTGATGGAATAGGTGAAACCTGTGTATTGAGAGGTAAGAATCAAAGGCGAGCCGAAGAGAAAACAAAATTTTTAAGGTACTTCTCATCAGTTATCGCTAAATGTCCATCAACATCAATTTGCTGTTACCAACACCCTTTTGGTTCAGACAAGTGTCACGGAAGCTGCAGTAAGGTGACATCCTTCAATTTAAAGGGAAAATCCACCCTGATTACAAGTTGAATTTAAAAGAAGCAGAAAATTAAAGAAACAGATAAGTGAAGGCTTAAGCAAAATACCATTAAAAAGGGAAAGTTATGAATTTTTGAAGTTTTAATCAATCAAACATAAATTGGCAACTCCATGACGCGAGCTCCTCTCCCATTTGCCCTGTACCCCCCTCCCAAAAAAAAAATCATTAATTTCCATTTTATCTAAAGAGAATATTTAAACATACATGCAACTTAGATCTAATGATTGCTCATATGTTTTTACACAAACCCCCTTATGAAACAAATCTATTCCTTCATCAGAAACTAAAAAAATGAAATTTATGACATTTTCAGTAGTGCGCAAATGGGAGAGGAGCTTGCAAGATACGTCACGGAGTTGCCAATTTGTGTTAGATTGATTGCAACTTCAAAACTTCATAACTTTCTTATTTCTTAGCGGATTTTACTCAAATTTTTACTGAATCTGTTTCTCTCATTTTTCTGCTTTTGTACAAATCAAATAATTACCAAGGTGAACTTTCCTTTTAAGAGGAAGATTAAAAAACATAGAACCTAATTACCGAACACCTATCCACTTACCAGTAGATGTTAAAGATAAAGTTGCGAACTTGTCGTTGAATTTCACTGTGAATAGAACTTTCAATTCAATTCACTTTATTGACATTTATTTCCAACTTTTCAATATAAATATACAAAGTAATAAATGAACAAAATAATGTACATGTATTTTAAACAAAAAATATGACAAAATATACATTCTCGTTGTACACACATACTGTGTATGTGGTACATACACAGTGTAGAAGATATTGAAAAGGGATGATTAGGTACATAGGAACATATTTTGTGTATTACGGGGTTTTGGACTAAATCGTGCTTGAAATCATATACCGTGAAAATTAATGCACACAGATATACGGGACTACGTGGGACACATGTGGCATCAACATTTTGTTCCAAAGTGTTAGGTCGTATTTTGAATAATTATAAGAGCATTTCAAGATCAATCACTTTTGCTTCAATGAAATTCTTTTACATAGCAATAAAAGAATATGAAAAAATCTCACAGTATTATTGGCCACCTTTACCAGGGCCCCGTTTCACAAAACTTAACTTGTCATCAATAACAAGTTACAATAATTGTAATAAGCTATTGAAATCCTTGAATCTGATTGGCTGAGAGCAAATTTGTCATAGAAATGTGGCAGAGGTTAGTGATTTATAACAAGTTTCATGAAATGGGGCCCAGAACTCAATCTTCTCTTTAAACACCATCTTTCATCACCGTTTATTGAGGTCTTCTGCCGGCGATGTAGTCGAGACACCTTGATCAAAGAATCCTGGTGTTGGAGGATGGAAAAACATGAAGCTTTCCTTGCAAGAAAACCGACGTCCCTTCACTTCTCATCAAAGAAGACCGATGAGGGTGAAATGAAGGTTAGAATTTTATGTCTGTTCCCCTAAGGTTCATAATTGCGGGAAGGTTTGTTTTTTTTCCCGCAGGTTCATAATTCCGAAGGTTATGATTAAAAAAAAAAAGGGGGGGGGGGTTCGTAATTCCGAAAATGAAATAGGGTTTATCATTTCGAAAATGCAACAGAAATCTACATCAGTTTTCGGAACTATGAACCCAATTGTATTTTCGGAGTTTTATGAACCTTCGGAAAAAATGAACCTTCCGAATAACGAACTTTCGGAATAATGAACATTTGGAGTAATGCAACAAATGTTCGGAATTATGAAACCTTTCCATTTTTTGAATTACGAGCCCCCGGTATGGGTATGGGAATTCTGTGTTTCGGAATTATGAACCTTCGGAAATACGAATCTTCGGATAAACGCACGCCCTCCGTTACTTCACTTATTCTCAAGGAAGACCGAGTGGAATGATGAGGATGCTTTTAATCTGAGAAGGGGGAATAGGCGGATGTCGGCTTCATCCTGCCCCCATCCTCTCCTCATCTCCCCTCCCTTTTACCCTTCAAAATCTGAGGCATTCTCTCAGTGGCGTAGCGTCGAGTGAGTCCAGCCATCGAATGGGTAATGGTATCACGGGACAGGGAGGGGCGACAGTCCTACTCAGTGAATGGAATGCGAATGAACATGGCCGAATATTGGGGGAGGTCGTGTATTAATGAGGACCTATCGTTTTCTTTTTTCTTTCTTTCTTTCTTTCTTTCTTTCTTAATTTTTACTCCTTTGTCTTTCTTTTTTCGTCATTAAATGCGGGGGGGGGGGGTGTCCTCTGTATCTATGCAACTGCTTCCTCTTCATATCCTCTAAACGACGTTATGTTCCTGCACCTTTTCTTAGATATTGATGCATTATTTGGGTCTCTCATCTCTTCTTCTTCTTCTTCAATAATGATAATGATAGCTTTGTCAGATAATCATAGACTTGATCATTATATTCTCTTTCTACCTCAGCATAAATTATCATCTCTCGGTCCATATGCCCGCTTATTCATATACTCTTCCTGTTCCTCCACAATGCTATCTCCAAACCCAACTTAGAACGTATATTCTTTCCTCTTTTTTTGTTAACCCCCACCCCCTTTTGTTTTCTTTATTGTCCATTCCTCTTCGTCCAAGCTTCTATCGGTCTCGCTCACTTTTCATTCAATACTTTATCTATCAATTTATCTATCTATCTATCTATCTATCTATCTATCTATCTACCTACCTATCTTTCTATCTAATTCTTTTTATATCAATCACTATCTCTCTCCCCCCCCCCCCCCCCCCCCCCCTCTCTCTCTCTCTTCCTATCCCAACCTACCTTCTTCTTGATACTGTCACTCGACACAATTTATTTCAGTCGACCATGAAAAAAACTTGTAGATAACCTTTTTGTAAAGGTCGATGTTTAAGAAACAGACTGGAATTCAACAACATTAATGTGAAGCCGAAAATCACGAGTGTCCTGCTTACTGTACTGAAAGTGGTTGCAAGAATTATCACCACATTTTCCTTTGCGTGTTGAATGGATATCTGCAGTATCCTTTCTAGATTAATCGCTTAATAAATTCTCAAGCACATAGCTCAAATCCAACTATTTTTGTATATCCATATAGGCCTTTATGACGACACTATTTTAAATGCTTCCCAGACGTGCGTTGGCAATGATAAGAGGTGGAAAAGAAAGTTGACTGCAATTCAATCAAAAACAGAAAGTATTATCGATATCTAAAAAACAACTCAATCACACGAAAAAATGGCACAACCCCTTTTAACGAAATTCCTCATTACTTTCTACACGATAACATCACAGAAAAGCTTGATTTACGCACCATCACCTTCTCACGTTATTTCCAGAAAATTAACTGAGAGGGGAGGGGTTCGGTTGTAAATTTCGGTCATTGTCTTTAGGGGCAGTTCTTAAAGCATTTTCGTACCAAACGCTTCATGCACTAATAATAATGTTCGTCAGCAGACCAATACCTAACCTGCGGGCATTATGTGTATGTCGTGTGCTACATGTTAACCTTTACATAAAGTTCATGCTTAAAGAAAAGCGCCTGCACAGACCGTCATGCGTATCAAAATGAAAATTCATACATTCCAGATGATAATAAAGGCAAACCACAGCTCGTATTTGCTTGATAATGTTCCAAATATACGGAAATTGAAATATGGGTAAGTTTTAGTAACTTTTATTCAAGGGATCATCAAAAGAAATTGGCACCCGGTCACACGGTGAGACGTGAGTGTCTAGTCGTTCATTATACATAACTTACTTGGATTTTGAGAGTGCAAACAAGTACTAATGAACCTACTTTAACGAAACTCTAGGGGATAGCAAGTTGTCGGACTCAAGCATATAGAGATAGTTGAGTAAGAGCCGTCGCAAAAGCGTTTGGAATTAATTTCGATGACTTTCGGAGTCAATAGGCCCGATCTATACAGAATATTCATTGGAGATCATAAAGGAAATGTTAAAACAGTTTGCACAATATATCCATTAACCACATATATATGGAACAACATTTTGACACCATATTCAGCAAATGTCATCAAAATGTCCCTGTTTGATAATCATTGCTGCACGATCTATTTATCACAGCCTACCTTTAAAGTCAGCTCCATCTTCAATATAATTTTTCTTTCAAGTTGAACAGGATAAACCGAAGGTGTAAGGAAGTATACCTTTCAAGCTGCCGCCGCCTCCCTCTCGTTCATCCGAGACTGTCTGTTAACCACCCCGGTTGGGCCCGGGTACTTTCCTCTAGTCCGTTTGGCTTCATTGACTGAGAAGTGGCAACATAATACACCCCGTTCACACCTAAAATATAAACCAGATTTATCATTAACCCTCAGTGAAATCGCATAAATCTATGAAATAGAAGAATTATTGTGGTTTAGTGGTAAAGTCCCCTAACTCTGAAGTACAAGGTAGGGGGTTCGAATCCCCCTCAAAGCTAATGTCCTTTTTCAAGGTATTAATCTACATTTGCCACTCTCCACCCAAGTGAAGTAAATGGGCACCCGGTTGGTAGAAATTCTTTGTCTGATTGAGTGCCTTATCATGGTTACCGGGGTAATACTACATAGGGCCCTCAGGGAGAATAGTTTTAATACTTTTAAACTATGTACACATTAAAAAATAAATAGATTCAAAATAACTAAAACAGTACACCAAGCTAACACTATATTTACCAAATCTAGACTTTGACCAGCTCTGTGTATTAGATTTTGTCAGATAGCAAAATGATCTACGGAGAACCAACTAATTTTTTTTAATGATGTTGGCAAAATTATCTACGAAAAAGAAAGTATATTATTTTCAACAATGATGAATTCTACAATATAGATGTGTAAAAACTGTATGGGCAAGTCCAAGGTATTATCCCCAAAAGTAAAAGATAAAGTTGAGTTCTAGTCATGAGATTAAATTGTGAAAGAAACTGTCTCAAAGCAATTGGGAAAGGTTGATTATATATAGCACATAATAATTGGTGTATGCTGTAAGGTTTCGGAATCACCAAAATGATAAGAAATTGACTCAACCCTGCTGAGAGTCACATACACTGCACACAAAAATGTGTATATAGGACTATACAAACGGATGTTCGGCTCCATCATTTCAACTTTTTCTTGTCATATATTGAATATGTGAGCATTTGAAGAGCAATCCTTTTCAGGGAACATATCTACTATGATAATTTTCCAAACTAACATAAAAAGAATGAGAAAGCTCACAGATTTTTTTACCTTTCCCAGAACTCAACCTTCCCTTTAACTACTCTATCTATTATAATTATACCAGATGATTGCAATAAGTTGGTAGCTCTAATATAGCTTGCATCAGGTCAAACATCAAGGAAAATGATATTTTCAATGTAAATAAAGTTCAGTATTCGATCATACTTGGTAACGCATGGGTCACAGAAATAATGACAAAATACATTCAACTTGCCCATATAGGGTAATGATTATGACGACTTACAACGCAGCCTGTATAATATTATGCTAATGATATTAAAAGGCACTTACTATAAGATTGTTATCAGTAGAAAAAAGGATATAATAATAACAAATCAATGATAAACCCTTCAGATGTGAAGTGGGTCGATTCGTACCCCAGACTAGGTTGACAGAAATGGACTCCAGGGTACATCAACACCCTCATGCTGCTGATAATGTGCCCCTCTTCCCATGTTTATACAATTTAATGTTGCCTTTCCACTGCTGATGGTTGTCAATTCACGCGAATAATTGCTGTTTTCATTTTTTTTTCTTGACTTTATCGACATTTTCACCCCTTTTCTTGATAGCTCTCTCGGGAAGTTCCTGCTTAAGGCCAAGGGTATCTTGTATCAGGAATATACGTTCCATTAAAAGCACGTAGTTCGTGTGATGAATGCTGACCATTTCTCCTCTTTCTAAAGTCTATCTATATTTTTCTGCTTCTACAAAAATCATGTCAGGATGAACGCAGGATTATCGATGTTTCCCTCCTAAAAATATGAATGCGATTGATATATTCTGTTTTTTGTATTCATGAAATATGTCGTCAATTTGTCATATTTGGGTAAATTACACGAGTTTTCGTGCGAGCGAATGCAGAGAATTATTTTCGTTACCCAAGCTCTTTTCAAATGTATTGCACAATGCTAAAATTAACTAATATGGGAATCAACAAGCTATATTGACCTTTCACACTACATATGAGAATCTATAACCCCTGTATAAATGGAGAGGCGAGTATGGGAAGCAAGAATATAATACCCGTTCACACTGCGTAATATAATCATGTGATACCACCTGTCTGAATGGAGAGATGGGTACGGGGAAATAGAAGAATGATGACATCTCACACTGTATATAAGAATATATTACCCCTGTGTTAATGGAGATACTAGCATAAGAAGCAAGAATACGGTGACCTTTCACATTGCATAATCCCTGTGTGAAGGAAGATACGATTATGAGAAGTAAGAATATGTTAACTTTAAAAAATGAATGTAAGAGTATGGTGACATTTCACAATGCAAATAAGAATATTTTACCCCTGCGTTGATCGAGAGACGGGTATGGGAAGCAAGAATATGATGGCATTTCACATTGCAAATAAGAATCTTTTACCCCTTTGTTAATGGAGAGAAGGGTATGGGAATCAACAATATATGATGACCTTTCACATTGCAAATAAGAATCTTTTTACCCCTGTGTTAATGGAGAGACGTGTATGGGAGCAAGAATATGATGACCCTTGACCCTTGACCCTTTTTAACTGTACAATATTTTCATACATAAGTTAATATAAATTCCATATTTATATGTTATATATATGCAAATGTTGATCTTTCATTGTAAATATGACAGTATTGGTCTTTTGACTTTTGTCATGTGATTTATTGCCAATAAAACCGAAATTGAATTGAATTGAATTGAACCTTTCACCAGTTCATACTGAAAAAAAAAAGAATCTTTTACCCCTGCGTCAATGGAGAGGCGGGTATGGGAAGCAACAATATGATGACCTTTGACACTGCAAATAAGAATATTTTATCCCTGTTTTAATGGAGAGACGGGTATGGGAGCAAAAATAGGATGACCTTTCACACCGCAAATAAGAATATTTTACCCCTGTGTTAATGGAGACGGGTATTGGGAGCAATAATGGGATGACCTTTCACACTGCAAAAAAAAAAGAATCTTTTACCTCTGTGTTAATGGAGAGACGGGTATGGGAAGCAAGAATAGGATGACCTTTCACATTGCAAATAAGAATATTTTACCCCTGTGTTAATGGAGAGAAGGGAATGGGAGCAAAAATAGGATGACCTTTCACACTGCAAATAAGAATATTTTACCCCTGTGTTAATGGAGAGAAGGGAATGGGAGCAAAAATAGGATGACCTTTCACACCGCAAATAAGAATATTTTACCGCTGTGTTAATGGAGAGAAGGGAATGGGAGCGAAAATAGGATGACCTTTCACACCGCAAATAAGAATATTTTACCCCTGTGTTAATGGAGAGAAGGGAATGGGAGCAAAAATAGGATGACCTTTCACACCGCAAATAAGAATATTTTACCCCTGTGTAAATGGAGAGAAGGGAATGGGAGCAAAAATAGGATGACCTTTCACACCGCAAATAAGAATATTTTACCCCTGTGTAAATGGAGAGAAAGGAATGGGAGCAAAAATAGGATGACCTTTCACACCGCAAATAAGAATATTTTACCCCTGTGTTAATGGAGACGGGTATTGGGAGCAATAATAGGATGACCTTTCACACTGCAAAAAAAGAATCTTTTACCCCTGTGTTAAGGGAGAGACGGGTATGGGAAGCAAAAATAGGATGACCTTTCACATTGCAAATAAGAATATTTTACCCCTGTGTTAATGGAGACGGGTATTGGGAGCAATAATAGGATGACCTTTCACACTGCAAAAAAAGAATCTTTTACCCCTGTGTTAATGGAGAGACGGGTATGGGAATCAACAATATGATGACCTTTCACATTACAAATAAGAATCTTTTATCCCTGTGTCAATGGAGAGACGGGTCTGGGAAGCAAGAATAGGATGACCTTTCACACTGCAGAAAAGGATCTTTAACCAATGTGTTCATGGTGAGACGGGTCTGGGAAGCAAGAATATGATGACCTTTCACACTGAAAATAAGAATCTTTTACCCCTGTGTTTTATGGAAAGAAGGGTATGGGAAGCAATAATAGGATGACCTTTCACACTGCAAAAAAAAAGGAAAAAAAAAGAATCTTTTACCCCTGTGTTAATGGAAAGACGGGTATGAGAATCAAGAATATGATGACCTTTCACTCTGGTTGTAAAAAACCTACAAACCCTCTATGAATGTATATAGACTCCTGAAAAAATCTAGTTACTTTATGAGTAACAGACACTACCCCTGTATGCTGGAAGACTATCAGGACGCTTCCTAAACTTTGATAAGCGGCGTATCCATGATTCATTCCCGATATGATTTGTTCCCGAAATGATATGATTTTGAAAAGTGACGCCAACCAATTGGAGAAAGGGAAGATAGGAGGGTTACATTTGTCCCGAAAACTCCTGCATTTCCACTTTTTTTAAGGGGGGCCTTCGCTCCATTTTACTTTTATCCGATACTGCCACATACTTCACAATCATCAGAATTGCCTTTTGTCATATTTTTGTGAGAACTGTTCAAACATTATAGATGTCGGCCCTATCGGTGGTGTGGCTAAAGTGGGCACAAGTGCACGTGCCCCTCCAATAGAATTTCGAAAGGTGGGGGGGGGGGGGGGGGGGGGAAGGGGAATTGAAATTGAACGTCAAAAAAAAGATGAAAAAACCCTCTACCATACCCATCCTTCGATCCCTAGTCGAACGCCCCCCCCCCTCCCCAACCTGATGCCAGTGCCCTCTCAATCACTGGACCCATGCTACATCACTGTTCCCTTTGTCAATGGTGATACATATCCAGGCACCAGAGATGTTTGCTCTGTGACACTCACCCTGTCTCGTCCATCGACCCCAATCACTACCTGTATGACTATTCAAGAAGGAATCGATAATGATCAATCATTAATTCATTTATACCGTCGGTGCGTCAAGGAAACGCATCTGACCCATTCTTCAACGCAGCCTTGTCATCAAGACCATGATGAAGTGTGAAGCAAGTGGTGATATCTGGGCTGTACGACACATTCTCCGGCGACATTGCTCTGCGGTCAATACCCTACAATAAACAAATTGCTAACTTCAACCTTGGTCCAAACACCAAACCTAACCATAACCCTAAACCTTACCTAAATCCTTGAGCACTCCACAGTGGATTTGGCGCTGTATAAGTTACATTTATTATTATTATCATTAAAACCAATCATAACTCTAACCCTTACCCTATATCTCAAAAGTCGGAGTAATTTTCACCATCGCAAATGTCGGAGACCTTTATCAGGTGTGATTCGTGATAATAATCACTGGTACGTGAGGACCTGTGTGAGAAATATTTTCAGAATTTGATGGGACTAAAGATGATGATAAACTTCACCCATGTTTCAAAGAGGGCGTTCGACCTGTCGTAAAGTTCAAAGCTGGTAGGATGTTAGAGATAGGGAACTAAAGTGATAGGTGGATCCGACGGTTAGAAAAATGAAATACATGAAAAAGAAGGAGAGAAATAGAGAGGGAGAGAGAGAGAGAGAGAGAGAGGGGGGGGGGGGGGAGAGGGGAGAAAGAGAAAGAGAAAGAGAGAGAGAGAGAGAAAAAGAAATAGAATATATATATAAAGAGAGATAGGGCAGAGGGGGTAAAAAAAGAGAAAGATTAGAAGGGAGAAGGAGGGGGGGGGGGAGGGGTTTAGAAAAGTTAAGCGGTAGGGTACAAAAGAGAAAAACATACATAAGTCCCAAAGAGATAGGTAGATCCGACGGTTAGAAAAATGAAATACATGAAAAAGAAGGAGAGAAATAGAGAGAGGGAGAGAGAGAGAGGGGGGGGGGGGGAGAAAGAGAAAGAGAGAGAAAGAGAAAGAGAATATATATATATATATATATATATAAAGAGAGATAGGGCAGAGGGCGTAGTAAAAGAGAAAGATTAGAAGGGAGGGGGGGGGGGGGGGGGGGGGGTAGAAAACTTAAGCAGTAGGGTACAAAAGAAAAAAACATATATAAATCCCAAAATTTCAAACTCCTGCATATTTCTGTAAAAAAATTGTGATACTACAGGTGAATGTTACAGTATTTATAGCCTTATTTGATAGGATATAAAAACAGATGACGTGGCATTCATAGCGAGGAGTGAGTGTGTGTGTGTGTGTATGTGTCAACGGTGGTGTCTGAGGTGATGTGGAGTTCTCTATCTTCTTCTATTTTTAAGAACTGACCATATCAAATATCCGTCTTCTCACCTCAATTCCCACTCCTTCTTTATTTCTCTCTCTCTATCTCTCTCTCTCTCTATCATTCTCACCTTTCTCTCTTTTTTCCTCTCTCTCTCTTATTCTCATTCTTTCCCTTTCACTCTCTCTCTCTCTCTCACTCGCATTTTCATTTTTTCCTCTCTCTACTTCTGACTCTCTCATTCTATCTTTCTCTCTCCTTCTCACACACACAAACACGCACACACACACACGCACACACCAGGTTAAATGTCCCTGATCACACTAGACGCACACGCACATACACACACTAACCAACTCTCTCTCTCTCTCTCTCTCTCTCTCATCGTCATCATCATCATCATCATCATCCTCTCTCTCTCTCTCTCTCTCTCTCTCTCTCTCTCCATCTCTCCCTCACCTGGTATGACAAGAATAGATGAGAAAAGGGGACCAAGAATTATTTGAGGAAATACGATTACATGGTCAGTTTGTGTCCATAAGGAGATCAGTCATCTATCGTCGATGAGTCGATCTTCTACTTGTTTTGGTCCACGGTACACTTCGATGACTAATTTAGGACACGATTTCAACCGGGTGACTTGATTTCTTTCTCTGGAGAAGTCTTTTCTCTCAGAGGCCGATCACCAAAGAGGTGTTGTGGTCTAGTGGATAAGTCACCGGACTGTGGACCACACGGTACGGGGTTCAAATCCTTGCCATAGCACCAACGTCCTTTGGCAAGACATTAATCTACATATTTTGCTATACTCCAGTGGGTACCCAGTGGGTATCCTTGAGTGCTTGAGCGCATTGTTATGGTAGCCGAGCTAGTGTCAGGGATTGCAGGGCCCTCAGGGAGAACAGTATTAATACTTAACCAGTCTTCAAAATTTTAGGTAGAAAATGTAATAGATCCGAGAAATTATATATATTCAGTATAAGTAATCTTATAGTTCTAGTTGTCGCTATGGGGTCTTTTTTATCTGAGATATGAAACCGGTCCCCTACATTGGCTGAATTATTGATTCCCTCAGATAGGACGTAAGACCTTAGTTCTCCTTTTCGTTACTTTTTTGTAAGTGAGGAAAATTAACATTAGCATGAACACAAAATTCAATTCATTAAATTCCTATAGGCCCTACTGCTCGGATTGGGTTGAAAGTATAGTTGAATAATAGTACATTAATTCTATTGTACTAGATATTATTCTTCAGAAATAAAATAACATTTAACATCTTATTTGCCCTTCAAGTTTCTGACATATCAAGGCAGATGGATAACGGATTTAAAAACCTTTCGATTAAACAAAATTGGAAATATTGACCGTTGAGCCGCTTTCCAGTGACAAAAGATTAAAATCACTAGAACGTACGTTTTTTTATCAAGATAATCGAGACGATTATTTATTTAGTCTTTGGCATAAGTCTGTCAGGTTTACCATGAAATTCCTTGAAGGTAATGCTCGTGTACCTCTTCTCAGTGTTGCTATTTCAGGGCTACAGATCTACCCTTATCTACCCACCCGCCTTACCCCTTTCCCTACCCATAGGCTCCCTAAGTGACCGGTAATCCTTATTTTTCAACTAGAGCACGCAACTTAGATATTTATGCAGGTCACCTATTTCATTTCAGTGCAATTCTTTAATTTGACTTCATTTTTACTTCATCACTGTACATGGGCAAAAAATCTCCAAAGGAAGAAAAAAAAAAAAATAACAATCGGTTAAAATCACGGAGTAAATTGTTGAATAGCATTTGATATATCATCTGTAATGTTATCTAGATGTAATTCGTTTTTAAAAGCATGCCATATTGTGAAACTATTATAAGTTTCCCCCTGAAAGTAGTTCAACACATACATTTTATATATTGCATATTGTGCGTATGTAATGACTATATTTATATCTTTAAACATTTAGAATCTATACCAACAATCAAGTGTTTTTCATTCAATATAAGTGTTTGTTTGAAGTCATAACGAATAAATGCAACAATACGTTTTCAGAATAATTATTACCTTGGGGCATTCTAACAAAACATGAACAAACGTTTCAGTTGTTTTGCAAAAAGTACATAAATTTTCATTTACAATTTTCCATTTACATAAATTATATCTGAAAGGTAAGATACGATGAAGTGCTTTAAAACTGAATTGCTTCACTTTATTGTTTTTCATTGTTTTAAATTTAAATTTTAATATATTTTTCCAATCAAAATCGATAGGAAGGTTAAAATGTTCTTCGCAATGTCTTAATAAAATTGGGTCACTTTTTTTGAACTCACACAGTAAACTATAAAAATGTTTTGATTTCATTGTTGACAATCTAATGGCATCACCTGTTTTGATTTCATAAAGCTCATTATCATAATTGTGCATAATACCTGTATCGTTATCATGCCGATTGACTTCATGGATTCGTTTGATCCAGACTTTAGGGATCGCCTTCTTGAGCTTGACCACATCGAAGATGTTAGTATAGAGCCTGATCAGTTAGTCACGGATGGACATTTGACAAATTTCGAAAGTTTCGAAGGTCTGCAGAAAATAAGTATTTACTTGAAGAAAGCTATTTCATGTTTCATTATGAAGGGCATCACTAAAAGAAATTGAAACTTGATAAAATTTGGTTGTCATGGTTACCTACTAAAATTGTAATCCTTACATTGTCACTGACGGACAAAATGCATACTCTTAACTGATCAGGCTCTTTACCCGATGATTATATTTTAGTCTTGTTATAGCTGGAATCAGACCCATCAAGGGAAATGATAGTTTCAATGTATATTTAAAATTCCATGATACTTGGTAACGTATATGATACAGAAAGATCAAAATTGGACTTGCCCTTATGCTTCAGTTAATAGGCAAAGCCGTTTTTTCAGCGATGCCAGCAATGCAGTAGATAGCCTAACCGATCCAATCTCTTTACATTGGTATATAGGAAAGCTCTTTACTTTTATAATATGATCATTCAACCAACAATAGCAATAAATCAAATAAGTATTGACCCAATAATTATGGATGATATACTCACTTAACTCGATTGGCGAGGAACTAGCGATGCAGCTGAAGTAGGCTTTGCGTGAACATGCAATTATTCCGTTGCTGTTACAATGTCTATTGCTAAAGGATTTCCTCACATAGTAGCACCTCTCACTACCCAATGGTCAACACTTGTTTACACAAGAGATCATAGATCATGATCAGCTCATTGATCATGTGGTCAGACCTAAGGGTCAGACGTGTGGTCATGAACGGCATACTACACAAAATAGTGTAAAAATTCGATTATTAATAATAACTCACAGACTCGTATGAAAATAAGTTTTGCCCATGCTTAAGTGAAAGATGTCAAGTTTTATGAAATTTCTTTGAATAAAATTAACGCTCTTAATATTTAATTACATTGTCACTTTTCGAAAAATCAAGGCCACAAAATCTGTTTGTATTGATGATTAATTCAGAACACAACAATTCCAATAGTGCATCGCAGCTGAAATTCCAGAGCCCCTCTTTTAACCTAGATTCATGAATAACTAATGGCACTGGATGGCAAAAAGTTGTTGGAAATGCACAGGTGCCATGATTACTGAAATGTATAAACATGATAAGTGGCAACAGATGAATGTAAACATTCATCACAAGCTCCTTCGGGGAGGGGGGGGGGGGGACATGCATAAATTTTAACAAATGACGAATACAGACCAATAGACCTGTTCACGAATATATTCAAATTTTATGCATACTTTTAAAACAAAGGTTGTTCTTGACAACCTGAAAGCTTGTCAGAGGTTTGTCAGAGGCTTGTCAGACATAGCAACAAAAAATGTATTTAAACTGGATTCCAAGTACTGTAGTTCATTCATTAATAACAGGTTAATGGAATACCTCGTTAATACTAGGTCCCCAGGAAAGAAACATCCATAAATTTGAATAACTTTGTGAACAGGTCTATTGTATACCCGTTGCACATGACCTGAGGCGCCTTCTCGTTTGCTTTATTACCCGGGATAACGAAGCCTGAGAAGGCAATAGACCTGTTTACTAATCTATTTCACTCTGTGCATGTTTCTCTCTAGAATCCTTGATTACCAACGATTTAGTGCACCTGCTATGCATAATGGCATTTCTATATGGATGGAATCCATTTTTGCATACATTAGTTCTTGCTATGTCGGGCAAGACCCTGGCAAGCTTTTGAGTCGTCAAGAGAAACTTATGTTCAAGAATTTTGCATTAAATGGGTAAACATGTCTATGGACCTATATGCTAGTACTTTGCACTGTTTTTGCTAAAATGACTCGTAGAAGACCGCGCGAGTTGCTGACGGAGTCCTATACAGGTACGTCAGGTAAACGACGCCTTGCGTACAGAATGCTTGAGAGTATGAGATCAGTTACAGATTACAAAATCCATATACTCTTATCTATTTTCTGTTATTTCACGAGAACAAGAACGGAGTAGTATTCTCTTAATTTTCCTGACTATTCCCAGGCACCCGGTCCGTCACGTATCTAGCAGTAACATGCGGAAGTAGTCCCTCCCTCAGTGACCTTCGCACACCTTTCTTGCGACATTATTCTCCCAAAATGATGAACATATTATATTGACAACATTCGAATAGGTTTCCATGGCAGCTTGTGCATGATGAAAACCTAAGTCTAATTTCAAGTGCCCTTTTCAAACGGTTTTTAATACTATTACATCTTGGAGGTACTGTCAGTTACAGTTACAAAAGTTAATGTTCATTTCATTTCTGCACATCTATTTCACACGGGTATGAAAAAAAAATGATCATGTCTACCCAACCCTGCCAAACTAGCTTTTTTTAATTTTTTTTTATTGAAGTTGCTCTAGCAAATAAAAGCAAAGTTATCAAAATTGCATATTTCAAAAAGAAAAAACCTACTGGTATGTACCATATAATGATAATAGATTAATGTTTTAACCTCACTTACATTATTCAAAACATCAAAAGCAACAACCGAGTAATAATGAAAAAGGAGAGATTGCAACAAGCACTTAAATATAAATCATTATCAACCGATCAACTGAACAACCGACTAAACAAAGAATTTTCTAATAATGAGTGACAATGATTTCAAGAAAACTGCCATGACTTTGCTGCTTTCTTCAGATTTAATCGGATAAATTACGCATTTCTTTCAAAAATACCGTATTATGCCACTAATGTTCTACTTCAGTTATCTATGTCTTTTATTATCATTTACCTTTATCATGATTTCAGATAATGATCAAAGTAGGTCAAAATGATTTGGAATCGTTGCTAACAACTTTCGGCTGCATAGTTCAGTATCCCAGGCACTTTCAATTAGTTACGACTATACCAATTACGTCAGGATGCAATATCATGCTGATAAATTATCTTACAAAGCGATCTAAAACCTCAAATAATCTTGAATTTTTCATTTTGTGAAACAGAAGACAGACATGGTTTGTATGTGTGATTTTGCATTTTAACGCTTTCCTAAATATGGGAATTTACTTCAGAGAGGACTTGACTCGAATCCTTGAATATATTGAATATAAAATTGATATATTTGCTATAAAGAAGATCATGAAACTTTCATAAATAAAGTCGTTTTTAGGAAGAAAAAAGAATGGACAAGGACAATAATGGTTGATGTTTAAAACTGGAACGGCCTCTTCCTGTGCCTATGTTGTGCTCTGGTTATAAAAAGTAAAACCATGTTATTGTGACGTAAATTCACAGCATCACTCAAAAATTCATCCGAACTTGAGTTGGATGTAGCAGACATATACTGATGCCATCAACAGCGGATATAAGAATGGATAAGTATGGCAATGTAAAATAAAGACATGTCGATGGGGCAACATCAATTCTACAAAAATATGACTATCCAAATACCGCTAGCCTAGATTTACAATGACGTAATTTTCATAATAATAACAACAGACCTTTTCATTTTCCACCAGTAGAATACGTACACTGTTTTCTTTGACATTTTATTTTATTGTTATCAACGTCCATACAATATGAAGAGAGGTCACATTGCATTTAAATGTAACTTTGATATATATAACCATGATAACAACAACAGGAAAAAAATTGTTTGCCTTGTGGATGACACAGATGGCACGAAAAAATAATAGATATACTTTAAGAGTGGATTACGTTCTTCGATTATTTATAGAGATTTTTCATCGTACTAAACCAATATGAATCATCTCTGCAATAACAGTAAGAATACATTTTTAAAGTCTGTAATGGGACAACTACCTCGTGAGTCCCCCTAGTTGTTCCATAGGGCAGTTTTGTAATTGCCCGAGTGGGAGTTGTCCAATGGTAAATGTCCTAGGCGGTGATGGTTGTCCGGGGTAGTTATACGGAGATTGTACTTGGGATAATTGCTTTTGGATGAAAGTCCAGGGAGTAGTCCTCTTGACACGAACATTTTTGGGTAAAAATAGAATTCACCGAAAAATACTAATTCTGGAAATCCTCGCGAATTCTTTTTAATGTGACTCATTCATTTAAGAGATTATGCATTCTTAATTGCGTTTCGATTCGCATTTTGCACCATACTTGCTCTTTAAGAAGCAAAGAGACAAGCCATAATTATGGTGAAAATTAAGTTTGGAAATAAAATAATACCTCGACGTCTTCCCACGTTATACAAATTTACGAAACATTTCATGTGTTTCTCTATCAACACATAGATTTGTGGTCATGCATGTTGAAGAAATCGTGATTGGATAATTGCAGTAATTACTTCCATGCATTATCAATCAATTTCCGCCCTCAAAATAGAGACTTCCTTCTTCGGATTACGGCTAGATTTTCTAATGTTGTATTTGAAAAGATCACATTTCATTATACTTTTTCTTCATGTTTTGCGTTTTAAATACTTGCGTGTTTAGGCCCCCTACCTAATGAAAATGTTAATGACGTAGGTTTACATTTAAGAAGAAGAACTCATGTTAGAGAGTGAGAGAGAAGGAGGAAAGTTGGTTAACCCTTTCAGGACAGGAATTATTTAAGAGCTCAATTGATCACATTTTGTTCTGCAAATTGGCAACAATAATATTTTTCTTTTAGTGCTACGTGGTTCTAATAAGATGTAATGTCTTGAAAATAATATACATGGTTAGGAACTTTGTCGAAAAGTTGAAAAAGTTGCCAATTTGGACAAAAAAACAATGATTTTGAATCTCTCAATGTGTTGCCAATTTAAGGATGTTCAATCTTATTCTCTTTTTTAAAATTCCTGGCATCAAACACAATATTATCATGCAACAAAAATGGACACAGTATGTGCAGAATTTTTTGCTCTTTCTACTCATGCATCTGGTATATTTTTTAAGGCTCTAAATCAAAGGTTATTGGGCCAAACCACAAAATGTGGTCAATTGTCTCGAAAGGGTTAAAGGATGCTTGTTCCAATCAATAGATAGAAATTAAATCGATTATGCAATGTTCGAAAGTCTGTTAATTCGTTAAAATAAACGAGACTCCATCTTTTTTTTCTTCATATATCCCTTTGAATAGTTTCATCATAGAATTAACAATTATGCTGTCAAAGGCATTTTTTTGCCTCAGTCACCAATTCCGAATAAATCAACCTTCCAATTCCATACTTTCTATATACATGCATATTAGGGTTGTTTATAATGTCACAATTGACTTCGCGTCTTATGCGAAGATTATTTCATCTGCACAAATAATGTGACTTTCCTTCCAGTTCCTTAAGGTACGCTTCACCACATCCTTATTTTGCCCATGAATGTCTTTCCTCTTTGTCCGTGGTGTAAAGTCAATCTCAGGTGGTCTAGGCCATATAAATGACAAGTAAAAGGGACACAACAACAACAAAATAGAGCATAACAGAAAAAAGAAAGAAAGAAAATTATATATTTAACGGTTTAAATGTGATTGAAATGTAAAAGGGACATAATCGATGGCGGCGCTAGAGAGATAGAGAAAGAGAGAGGGGGGGGAGTGAGAAAAAAAGAAAGAAAGAAAGAGAGAGAAAGAGAGAGAGAGTGAGTGAGAGAGAGAGAGAGAGAGAGAGAGAGAGAGAGAGAGAGAGAGAGAGAGAGTTGCACCTCAGTCGGCTTCTGTTCTTAACGCTACATAACGCTACATACAAGATGCCGGGACCAGTGGCAGCTAGGGAGACGAGGGCGCACGGGGGCAGTGCCTCCATGATCAAATGGCAAAAGGTGGGAAAAGATAGAACGAGTGGGGGGGGGGGGGGAAATGATACGACCCCCTTCAACACTCTCCCCTGACTTCTATGCCCTTGTTAACCCATTCACTGCTGAATTCTTAAATTCCAATAGGCTGGACCCACGCTACGCCACTTGCAGGGATAAGACGATGAAGAAGAAAAAAAAAATATGCTAGATCTAAAAGTTTATTTCTGTTTTCGCACCGTTATCGGTCAAGTTACTCCCGACCGTAGCGGGAGAATGTCTGTTGTCATGGATTCCCCATTATTTTTGTCTTTCAAAATTACCTCCTGTTTGTCCTCTCTCGAATCTACATTCCGCGATTTCTTAGATAGTAACTAAGAAAACATTTTTAGAAGGAGTGTTCCAATTTCCTTCAATGTTTAGGATGATTTGATAAGCTTCCTTGAATAAATTTCGGCATCTCGTTTAAACGCCCTTTGTTTTCCTGTTATGCGTATTATCTTCTTTATAAAAACATGTGACGGGTTTCCAGTGGTGCGTGCCGGATTGTTCATCATGTGATGCCAGATATATCGATATCACTTTTAAAAAGTAAATCGCGGTAATTGATGCTGTCTGCGCAGTGTTCTGCTTACATGAGCTGAAAATGATGTGATATTTCCTCAAATTATCCTTGAAACGATGTTATGAAGCCAAGCCCATCGACAGTAAAAAAAAATGTATTGATATCAAAATATACCTTTAGCTAGAGTTGACACTAAATGGGATAAGGAGGGGGCAAACGCACGGATAGATGATTTAAAACAAATTAATTCTGAAATAAATCCCTTAATTGATTGAATGATTAGAGAGGAAAGAGTGTCTTGGCTTTGTTTCAGATTTTAAGTTGACAAGCGCTAAATGGTAAATAAAATAATTTATCAATGTGGTCTGAACAGTAAACGTAATTTTGTGCTGTTTTCTTGATGAGAGAAAGATTTTTAAATCATAGCTATTTAATAATATTGGTACCATCTTATCCAACCCCACCCCTACCCCAATTTTCTTTTTTGTCTCTTTACACTCGATGTTGTCTTACAATCCAAAATATACATGGGATATGTCAAGAATGAGCTGACAACTTGAACATCACAAATTCTTTCCACCTGAATTAGGCCCAGAAGTATGAAAAAGACGAGCAAAAGGCAGCCATCTTGTATCGTCTGCATTTCAGATCCTGCCTGGCGACAAATTTGAGCGCCAAATTTCTTTTTGCCCTCAGCAATGTTTTGATCTTTAATAGATGAATTATGATGGGTTGGCCTGACAGGTTAATTATACAAGAGCAGGAAGGAGGAGGAATATGCGGAAGGGGGCAAAGTTGTGCTGAAAAAGTGATTTCTTTTGACTTCACATTGCGGACGGAAACTTATATCTGATAAATTTGGTTCACTGCATTAGTGCATGGTCTAATCGCGAATGAAAGGTACAAGTATACGTTGGGATATAAAGCTAGAATAAATTCAAGTGTTTTCACTATGCAAGGTTACTGATGATTTCAGAAATGATTAAAAGAGATATTGTGAGCTGATAAGTACCCCTCCCCCGTAAAAAGAATAAGAAAATCCGGACAGAGATTAATGAGAGAGAGAGGGAGAGAGAGAGAGGGGGAGGGGGGGGGGGTCGGAAGGGGGAGGGGAGTGGTATAACTACATATATATATATACTAGTAGCAGATTGATAGATCATCAATACTCATAATTACCATCATCATAATTTTAATCATCATCACCATCATAATCATCATCATCATCATCATCATCATCATCATCATCATCACAATCATCATCATCATCACAATCATCATCATCATCACAATCATCACCATCATGATCATCATCATGATCATCATCGTAATCCACATAGTGCCATCACAACTTTCACCAAGCAATGATGAGAAGGTCATCGTTCGGAAACACCAATTGTAACCCAAACAAAACAAATAGAGGAAAAAAAAGGAAATACAAGTGTTTCGTTCACATTCAATGCCTACATTGCTTTTGTATTCACATCTTCAAAAAACTATAAACATAGAACACAAAGAATGAAGCATAAAATCAAATACTTTCAAGAGTTAAAGCCTGGAAAGTTACAGAATAGGTGTACAACCCCTCGCCCCCCATATTTTTGCTTCCCTTAAGAGCAATGGAACTGCATGCAAATGTTATTTCTCCAACAATTTTGCAGGTTTGCACAGTGAAATAAAGCATAATCTTAGAAATACATTTTAGAGAAAAAGAGAATTTGGAAAGTAACAATAAATAATGACATTTATACATATGGTGAAATGGAAGTAAAGTAAAGTAAAGAGTGAAAAAATAGTTTTACATATACTTAATAATCATTTTGTTATGAACATGAACAATGAAACTTGCACCAATCTATTTTCATTAAACTGTTGTATGGTAATTATACCAATTTCTTTCCTCTTTCACCCTTTATGAATGGAAAATTATTCTCCTCGACTTATATACGGGGGAAGGTTACAATTTTCATTTGACATGATGGGATGAACAAAAGTAAATACTTCATTACAGATCAGAATTTTTACAAATTTATGTCGAGGTATCCAACATTTCCGTTGACACAAATTAACAGCTGAAAGAAACGTTAGATAAAAATATAAGCTCTGATATAAATAAGAAATTTCATCTTCATTATCGGATAAAGATTTTGTCTTCATATGTAACTATTTCTCATATAATTTTTTTCAAATACATTTTTTGACACGTTTTTGATAGTACTAATTGCAATGGAATATTCATATTCATAATTTATTCATAAGAATAATCATCACCTTGCAAAACATGCAACTAAGAAGTTGCATATCAACATTTATAATTTTGCACAATGCAGACACTCTACCTGTTCCTCAACAAAGACTTTTACAATTAAAAAAAAATGATGATTTAATATCAATCTGGCAACAGTTGCATGATTGTCACCAACAAAATATTTCAAACAATATTTTAATAATTCTGCTGTCAGGATTTTTTTAATTAACAAAAAAAAAAAATTTTAAGAAAAAGAAAAAAGGGGCAACTCAATGATTATCAAAATTAAAGTACATGGCCTCGTCATGAAGGTGGTCACAAGAACATGGACGGTCAGACGGATGAATTAAGACTGGATAAGGAGGAATAAAACACACATGATATCCTACTTCTTGCCTAAGACCGATATAAATCAAAATATATTTGCCCCTGCCAAATCATAATTGGATAATCGGCCTTAATCCGAAACTTCTGCCTGTGCAATAGAAAGAACAGTAAACCATGACAGTCTTCAATATGATGAATTTCTTTACGTAGTTTCTAAGGGATTGAAATAAGCAAAATCAATCCTTTCCACTAAGTTTCCAATTTCCTTTTCTGTCCTCCCCTCTATGACATTAGAATCATACAAGAGCCATTGTAATTAATTAGATCCTTATTAGTACTTGGCAGATTCTATATGTGAACGGACCATGGAGTAGTCTATTTGTGTCACTCAGAGTACAATATCCCTCCAGAAGATAGATTTAATCAGATTTGGCCAAAATGACAGAACAGCTATGAAAACATTGGCTGCCTGCAATAAGGTCGTTACAGCCATGTATGGCTGTGATGGCAGTTATGGCCTTACTGCGGTGAGGCGAAAATCTGCACGGTTCACATTGCATAAGCAGAATACAGAATGGGAACTATGAGAAAACGTAGAACATTGTACCAGTGATGTTACGCCTGTCTCACAGGACCAAATAGGACCATGTATCCTTGACCAAATTTAGTTTGAAAGCCAATACCAAAGAGATAGCGCTAACCACATTCCCCTCGCTTTTCAATAAACATGATGCCGAGTATTAATAGATACCTTTTAATATTTTACCATCATTATTCTTTGTGAGTCACCCACCTCAAAAAGGGACGGACTCCGGATTGATAGTCAGATACAATCTGGAGAAGTTCCTCTCGTAAATAAAGCACGGACCTCTCCGAATTAGAGGATGATGAGAAGGGATGATATCAGGTTGACAAGACATGATTTATCTTGAAATCTACTTTTGAAAGTATGGAATACCTCTCCACCGACCTGGATACAGTTCTCTTTCTTCAAGAATCCACTTTCCTATATTTTCTTTTCTTTCCTTATTCATAATTTGGTCCACTAAACTGATGCTTTTCTTAACGTATCGTTACAAATGTGTTCAAAATGCACTATTCCAAGGAACAAATAAAACATAAAGAATTAATTTACAGGCAGGACTGTGTCCTTCCCCCTAACAATTTCTAGATATAATTTACCTTTCCTTTTCCAATTTTCCCTCACCCTAAAACCCTTAAAACCCATGTACCCAGAAAAACTGATCAAAAAGATGTACTCTCAAATTATAGAATCTGTATGAGTTGGCAGTACCAAATTTCTTACAAAATAAGTCTGGCTAGGTGGTGCCTTATCATAATCGGTCCAAATTTGTGCATAAAAATACAATCACTGTCTGAACTGAGAATCAACCTATTGCTTATAGGAACTGGTTGGCTTCTTAATTAAGTCTAGGAGTGTGACAGAGAATTCAGAAGTTAAAAGGTTTAGGATTCCATATTTTGATAGTTAACAAGAAAGGATGTAATATTTTGAAGCCAACTTTATCCATCCTATATTGCTTATTTAAATCATGAACATCACACCGTACATATTAATTACTCAACTACCCTGGCAAGTCTTATATCTGATATACATATATCGTCACAGATGATGTACTCACAAGATGGGTTACTTTACAAGAGAGAATATACATCAACAAGATAGGCTACACCACCTCATGAAAGAATGACACACATTGAAATGATAAATAGATGAAAGAGTACACGAAAGGAATGAAAAAATGTCATGAAAATAAATATCAAGAGATGAATACTTTGTTTTCAATCACAGTTGGGTGCTTTATGATGATATAGGAATGATTGAACAATGGAAAAGAAAATGATGAGTATGCTGGATGATAACTGAGATCAAATGAAATTGCATAATCCGACATTTCAATCTTCGACAAAAAATTCTAATTTTTTTTTTCTTCAAAATAATCTTCCACTGCCACATTGCATAACATATTACTAGCACTGTGGATGGACTATTGAGATCAAACATATTTCATGATTATTTAATCATTCAATTGGACTCAATAATAATTCAGTTTGCACCACCATCCCCAAAACTATGTCAAAAAATACTGGTTCCCCCAGGGCCTTTACAACAATTCATACTAACCAAAAAAAATCTTTGATGTACAATACAGAGCACACAGGGCAGATAAATCCAGTTTTGATAATAGGTAGGGGATAACATAGTTGATATTACAAAAAAAATTTGACTCTCTAAAATGTCATGGACATAATTGTAGTGCAAACGTCTGTTATTTGGTTTGGTCTATTTCAACACTTTCTTAGAGCAGTATGCGACCTTGCATAAGGATAGTCCAAATCTACATTCAAAGCATGGTGTTGCAAGACCCAGTGCATGTGAATTCCAGTGACTAAAAGGCGTTGCCTCGGTGACCATTATTAAAAGTTTGAATTCCAAACAAAAGGAGCTAACAGGCTCCATACCGTACATTTGACAAACAGTTTTAAAGCCAGCTTCTAAACCAGATATTATTTTAGGCCTACTGTCAATGCAATAAAATCAAACCGTTGAAACTAAATTCTCAGGTTTAACACAGTGCACACTGCATCACTCTTTAAATTACAATAACAATATTTTTTTTTTCAAATGGTAAATAAGTATCTCTGTATTCATTTTTATAATTTTTTTTACAATATTTATCATCTTCTCACAACTATTCACAAACAACACAAATTGCACAAAAAAGGGTAACGTGTGGGTTTACGACTTGGCCCACTTTATCAAGCAACTGAGAGGTCCATAATCTATGCATGAAACGGTTTTATTGGTGTTTCAGTTTCTCCCGCAATTATTCAATCATTTCTATCAAAATTACTACTATTATCTCCTTTACGAGTGTTTTTTAAAGACGTGAATTTACACATTAGATGAATACAATAATCTGTTATTTGTGACATTGCGTACTGATTGCTTTGACAAATATGTGCTTCCATGGCACATGCATCTGGCGCACTGGTCAGTGAGTTGTAGGTTCAAATACTCAATGAAGATTAGCCTGTGTTTCCAGTGGAGGGACGGTTGACCTCGGGTGCAGAGGTTGGAGGTCATTGAGGTAAAGCCTTCAGGATTGCATTGACCTCTTCCACTACGGCAGTGAGAGCAAACTCAAACTGGGCCTGGAGAGCGAGAGAGAGAGAGAAGAGAGGATTTAAGAAAAGATTATAGACAGCACATTCAATAAAATTAATGCTACTGATCTTAAAAAAAATACATGTTATCATTAAAGAGAAAAGTCATATTTTGTTTGTGATTAAAGAACTAAATTGAAATGAATTGAATAAAGGCTTGGTGTGACAGTATTAAAGAGCATAATGACATATACATCTACAATCAAAATCCTACAATAGTTATAGTAATTGGATTTATAACTTGCTTCTTTCAGAGGACGCACAAAGCGAAGTATCACAGATATCAGATTGCTTGCCGCGTAAGTGAGAGTTCAGGGTAGGTGCTAAGATAAAACAAATTTGTGAGATGAGATATATCGCGAATCTCGTTCAGAGCGATTCTTATCTTGCCTAGAGGGGGCTCCAAACTAAGTCAAGGGGAAATGTGTCAAGACGCTGTCACAATGCGAGCGACAGGAAATGTAGTACTAAACGTGACGGGAGCTCTTTTCTTCCCCCTTTTAAATGTTTAATTTAGGAATTTCAATCAACCCGTTGGGAACAATGCTGATTCCAAGACAGGATGTTATGAGGCACTTGCTTTCTGTTAGTATTAACGTTGAAAAACATTTCACTATTAAAGATCATGACTTTAGCATGTTGCTTTATAAAAGGCTGCAGTGCTCACATTAATATACATGCCATTCTTAATTCACATAAAATTGATATGAAATACACATTTAACAGTCAAAGAAATATTTTTTTAGGGAAGCAGAAGATATTTCACACATGGCTCTACACAATCATTTTTTTTCACAGGGTCCAGATAGAAATTTTTAGGGTCTGTATGCTTGGGTCCAGGATAAGAATTTGTGGTCCTACGTGCAATGGGCACCTGTAAGTGTCAAGCCCTGTAATGAAAGCCTTTTACATGTACAATGTGTAAATAAAAGGCTAAAAAATGTTGTGGCTGATATTTTTTTTATAAAAAAAATACCTAAAAATGTACAGTCTGGTCCAAGAGGTCATAATGTCGGGTTAAAAAGCAAGGACAAACATAAATGTAAGAAAGAGTTCTGTATAAAAATATTGACACTTCTGCACATCCGGTACCAATGATGTATTTTACCCATCAGGTATGATTTAATTTTAATTCGATATGTGTTTCCAGTGGATTTCAGATAGAATATTATCAGGCACGGTGATCAAAGACTTAAAAAGACATCCTCAATTTATCTGATCTCTGTCTGATATATAGGAACCAAGTCTGGAGAGAGGACGAGGAAAAGGGCGTGAAGGAACATGCATCTCATAATTTCCTTTCTCACATATTTCAAGGACGAATGATTCAAGGCAGATGGATTGAATGGGGGGGGGGGGTTGGAAAATGATAAACTGACTGCTCAACCTCTGTCAAACTGACATTTTGGTGACAAGAATGGATGTGGAAAGTTTCTGATTGTCAGAGTGTAATGCTGTGAGATTTTCAGCAAGATGAAGTAAATCTTTCATCACTTTGATGATTCCAAAATGTCACAGTGCTCACTCATCCTTGTGCAGTACATAATCAAGTTTTCTCAACAACTTTTAGATTTCTTTCACAATGCAATCGCACTACCAGAATGCAACTTTATCTTTAAAGTAAAAAAATATCTGGAATTTTCTTTCACGACAGAGTGGGCGACAAAACCGAGAGTAAAGGACGGCCATAAATCGTTTTCTTATTTTCTTCCATAGAAGGCAGTATAGACACTGTGGCTGCATCGACACCTGATAAGAACTTGGAGGTACACAACTCCTGTTATCTCAACAATCATTCATTAAAAGTGAGTTTCGATGAATGTTGCGCTAAACCTGAGGGCCATGTTATGTTGCTCTCATTCACCTCATGTAGGCTATCTGATATGGGTCAGTGCTACAAAGAACTAGTTTATGTTTAATCTTCACCTCTTTCATGTCGTGGGCGGCAAATCCTCCCCAAGAACTTAAAATGCTGTGCAAAATTTTTGGACTAAAATTAGCCATATTTTTCTTCCTGAAGCAGAATTAGGTACATGTGTTATGGGGGTTGTTGCCTAAGAAGATATTAAAATCCCAAAACAACAAGGAACAGAGAACTGATGTGACTCATGACAGTTTTTTCAGGTAAACCATTAAATTGCTCGTATAGGTTAAGGTAGAGAAAACACATCTGAATTGCATTTGGGATAACTGTCAGTGATTTATTGTTAGCAGCTGGCTTATCTGACTATTTCGGTTGTCTTAATTTTGTTAGTTGTAGAATTAAAATAAGCAACGATTGACATTTTAATGAAATAGTTCCGAGATCTGTATTCAACATTACTCCTCATTCCATCTAGATGCAGTCCAAGTTTCGCTAATCGACACATGCAGCTGCAGTAACCACAGGACCTGGGACTTTGAGTCCTATCCGACGGACTGGGCAAGTTCTTACCTGGGTCTGGACCATGCCTGGACGTTGGTCTCTGATGTGTTCCAGAGTGGCGGCAATGTCCAGTTCCTTGACCCCCTTCAGCATCCTGGTCAGGACCAGGTCCAGCAGACAATACGTTCCTGTACGCCCAATGCCATCACTATGGAAACGAGAAAATGATACAAAGAAATATTGCATTAATTAGCACAATGCAGTTATATTTTATGGTACCTATATTGAGTAGTACAATGCTCTAAATGTGTAGTCTGCTGTTCGGGACACGTATCTCCTTTTCTAGACTACACTGAAAAGGCTGTACATAGCTGACAAATATGCAAAAATGAATCTAAATAAGACCAAGAATAAAACAGAATACAATAAGAAATGTTTAAATGTTGTTGGTCATTAAAAGAGGTCAGAAAGACAGAGAAAGAGCGAGTGAAGAAGGGGGGGGGGGTAGGGAAATAGATAAAGAAAGAGAGACAAAGAGAGATAGATAGATATAAAAATGGATAAAAATAGAAAGAGTTTCAGAGAGAAAGAGATCGAGATCGGAGAGCAAAAATCCTCATGTCAATGACCTTGCATTATCCTTCAACTCTTTTCATCTTCCACCAAAATTTCTAAGTCACAATCAAAAGATGACACTTTTCTATTCAAAAGTCATTTAAAAAGGTCTGAAAGACAAAGAGAGAGAGAGAGAGAGAGAGAGTGAAGAGGGGGGGGGGGGTAGGGAAATAGATAAAGAGAGACAAAGAGAGATAGATAGATATAAAAATGGATAAAAATAGAAGGAGTTTCAGAGAGAAAGAGATCGAGATCAGAGAGCAAAAATCCTCATGTCAATGACCTTGCATTATCCTTCAACTCTTTTCATCTTCCACCAAAATTTCTAAGTCACAATCAAAAGATGACACTTTTCTATTCAAAAGTCATTTAAAAGGTCTGAAAGACAAAGAGAGAGAGAGAGAGAGCGAGTGAAGAAGGGGGGGGGGGGTAGGGAAACAGATAAAGAGAGACAAAGAGAGAAGGATAGATAGATATAAAAATGAATAAAAAAAGAAAGAGAAAGAGTTTCAGAGAGAAAGAGATCAAGATCGAAGGGTAAAAATCCTCATGTCAATGACCTTGCATTATCCTTGAACTCTTTTTATCTTCCACCAAAAGTCTCCTGAGTCACAATCAAAAGATGACACTTCTCTATTAAAAAAGGTGATGACATATAGGCCTATATATATATATATATATATATATATATATACACACACACTTTTCAATATTTTCAATGCTACAACTCTTCTTAGTAACAGGAAAATCACTCAATAGGTGATCAATATGCACATAAAATGGCATACTCAACTTTTAAAGGCAAACATGAGTCTGATGGACAACAAAGGTCAAGAATATTGATCAGATTAATGAAGGAAAAAAAAATGACATAAGGAAGAGGAAACACTGATTGATATTTTTCATAAATCATCTGATTACATGACTGAAAAATTTATCACCAAGTACAAGGAGATGGTGCAGTATTACATTAATGAATAATAAAAAAAAAAAGACACAACAGACTCTAATAAAAAAAACCTCTTCATAGAAAAATAAGGGCATTGATTTTGTTTTACCCATCAAATGCTAAACTTAACAAATACCTATCCAACCATTGAACAGGTATATTATCACAAAAAATGTCTTTAATGAATAAAGACTCTCAGTAGTCTGAAACTTGAGGCATGTCTCCATGACAGAACAAAGAGCTTCCTATAAACAGCATGACATCCATGACAAGATGCGGTCTGGTTGTCATGGCGACCCCAAACCCTGATGACTTCTCTTATCCTGGAGCACCCAGGTGGTTTGGATTGGATGGTCACATGACCTTCCCTCAAGCCAAGACCGGGAAGGAATATGCTTTGGCACCGACTATTTTTGCCAATGCAAAGCAAGATGTCTATGCACCCTTGCTGTTTTATCTTGAAAATCCGGACTTTGGTGATATTTCGGTAAGTTTACGTCACCGTCAAAAAGACACTGCAGTGGTAGCAAAATAGCTTTAAATGTATCATTCTATTCTATTCATTTTTAAATGATATCATGAATAGAAATTTTATAAGACTTTAGGTTGTGAATTACAATTTTAGTCCTTTGCACAATGAATCACCATCATAGAAAATCAAAATGTGTCTCCTGACACACCCGCAGATGACAACGTTCTGTGTTTGTCTTCATGCTTGAGTAGCTTGTATGGTGTTCAGTGTGAATCAAAAGAATGCTAATCTCACATGTGAACACAACTACATGTATCAGAATCAGAGAGTGATACTATCCAATTTCTGATTCTTTATTCTACCTCAGAGTAGAGCAGCCACACAAAGAAAGAGAGGGTTTGTAACCTCCGAGACTGGGACCGACACTGCCTCAAATTGGTGACACACCTGAGCTCGACACGGGCTGCCGAACATAGCGACAGACATAGACATACTCCTTTCCCACTGCCCCTGCGGCTGTAGTGCTCAATTAAGCCTCTAATAGATGGCTCTACATAGCCGCTGCATATGTGCCTTGGAGGGAGTAGTCTTGGTATCTAGACCCCTTCATCATAAATCAAATTCGTAACCTCGACCCTCAACCCAAAACTACACCTAATCTAACCCCACTCTCAAACCCACCATCGAACCTAATCATAACCCATGTCCTTACCCTATTAAATTTGTATGATGAAATAAGGCTTGAAGAAAATGTCGCCTGTACGTCTCTTCCATTGAAAAGCCATCTATAGACAGTTAGGACAACTTGGTTTATAGAGGGCAGAGGGCCAGAGGCTATCTATAGTAGCAATATGTCTCATATTCTTTTGTTGTGTTACAATCTTTAATTGTTCCCAAACTTCCAAATTGTCTCTTGGTTTATATACTTTACATCTGCCTAGATGGTAACAGCCTGGTTAAAGACAAGGTTGTAAGGTGGGAAAGGTGAAAAATAATTTGTGAGCTTTCTGATTCCTTTTACTGTCAGTTTGGAAGTACATCATAGTAGAAATACTTCCTGAAAAGGATTGCTCTTCAAATCACCTCATATTCAAAACATGATGAAATATAGCTGAAATGTTCGGGCCGAAAATTCATGCAACATGTGTGTGCAGTCCCATATCCTAATTTCTGTGTGCAGTGCAGGTGCTTTTCAGTGAGACTGGGTCAATTTCTCATCATTTTGATGATTTCGAAACCTCAACGTATACATCAATTCTTATGTAGACATGATCAACCTTTCCCAATTGCTTTGAGACAGTTTCTTTCACAATGTAATCGCATGACCAGAACTCAACTTTACCTTGAAGCTTCAACCTACTAGCTTTACTTTAACAACACCAAGTTGATATTCCAAGACTAGGCCTTCACCATCATCTTTCCTCATCCTTTTCTTCCACTTCATGCTCCTCTTGGAGGAATCAATTACACTTTTTTTCTGAAGACTCCAAAAGACAACAAACCAATGCTATGACCTCAGGTGCTTCTTCCATTAGCCCTAACAAGCTTTAGCTTGAAACATTAGACCAATCAGTGCTTCTCAAGCAAGAAGTACGAGTTTGAAGTTCCCTTTTTCACTAGCCAGAGTCAAGCAATGCCAACTCTCTCAAGGAATTAGTTTGAGCTACAGAGCATCTCATTGTCTGAAGGAGTCTCCAGAAGTTGGCTAGCTCGGTAACGGGGCCAAATAGCAGGCTCTTTTATGAGGCAAGCCCTAGTTTGCTTTGGATAACAGCTTGATCTAAAGTCCCAAGCACAACGATGAAATAGCCTTTTATTTATGTCTTCACTACGAATGAGCTAGTTCAGATGGGGCCAGTATCACTAGATCAGAAATACATGTGGCAGGCTTTTTATCAAAACTTGGACTAATGAGGACAAGCCTAGAGAGAGAAGGTCTGCCCCCTTCAGGGTTAACGATCACTCCCGCGAAGGGGAAAGACACGCTCAAGTCCCAGGACAAGAGAACATTGAACTTTCTGCAACTTTCGACTGGGAGGAGGGGAAACGTTGAAGCCACCTGCCAGAGGTGCAACAATGCTATAACGACATATGCTCCACAGTAAATTCTAGTACTAACTAAAGTTGTAAGTCCAAATCTGGACTTACCACTGCAACTAACCCTAACCCTAAACCTAAATTCAAATCACAACCCTAACCCTAGTGCTACATCTTTGACAAAATAAAGCCAGGCACAAATGTTAGATCACTGAGAGCAACTTGAAGGAGGGGATATTTTATCTCTCAAAGCAAGTATCTTCGAAAGCAAGTATCTCTGAAAGCAATCACTACAAATGGACAGTACGAGAGCTATGTCTTCTTTGCTTCAGTTAGAAATCAAACAATAACATGGAAATGAAATAGAACGGTATGACTGTTACCATTACCCAAATTACAGACATGCATTCATTTTATTGATTATTCATTTAACAGTTTGTTTCTAAGTGTTTGTTTTATTTGTTTCTATCAAGGAGGTACTAGGTGAGCACTAGTACCTCCTTGGTTTTATCCACAATACTTTTTCATAAACCAAATTTAACCATCTATCAAAATATAAATAGCCAAACATATATGAAACAACGATTCATTAATCAGTTCTTATCAATATTATACCATGACAATTTAACATGAAACAAAACCCACAACTAATAATCATTATACATTCATTAGTAACAATGTGGCAAACGATTCTCTGAGTCATTCCATGGCCTCAAATGACATCATTTCAGTCATCTACATTCCTGCAGCTTCCATTTCTTCCCCGTCGAGTCTAAAATGAAACATGTTCTGAGTGTGCTGTCAGTTTTCAGTTGCCGTAATTCAATTTACCTGTCATTATTAAAATCTTCTGTTTTAAATTACCCATTCCTCTTCTCATTCTACTCATTCGCAAAATGTTTGCAAAACATTCTCAATATGCCTTGTCATACCGCAGGCCTCCAACACAACAGCACGTATTGCAAGAGTACATTAATGGGGGGGGGGGGGGTTAATGTGCCCCTCTGGGCCAAAAAGGGGAACTCTTTAATCAGTAACAGTGTGAACATGACTTCTCAATTAGCTCCTGGGCAACAATGGTTTCTATTATTTCCACTAAACAGGATATTTTGAGCACATTATGCAATATCCTTCGAGTTCCTGTCGCCTTGTGTTTAAATGTATCAAGCCCCAGAGCACTCAATTAAATATATTAATTAATTCTTCCATCCAATTGTATGGCAATTGAATTAGCGACTGCGGGATTTTGCAAGTCACAGGGTGGGGGGGGGGGGGGGGGGGGGTTCTCCCACAATGCCATTGGCAGCATGCACAGAGTTCTGTCGTTGTCTTCTTTCGGAACAAAGTCAATTATAAATGTGAGCAACATAACAGGAAAAGTACATAACCACACTCCCCACCTCTCTTTCCCCTTTCCATCCGTTCAGGGGAGCATTTCATCAAGTGTCTTGTCAGTGATTTTTACTGACAAATATGCTCTCAGCCAATCAGATGCAAGGATTTCAGTAGCTTATAACAGTTATTGTAAATTGTCAGTGAAAGCAAGTTTCATGAAACGGGGGCCCTGGTGTACCCTCCCTTTCTCCTACTCACTATCTCTACCTCTGCCCCTCTCTGTCCCTTCCCTCTCCCGAGATATTCTGATACATGAAGTTCAATACACTGTCAGATAATTAAGGTCAAATGCTTTGCAATGTCAAATGATTTGATTCCCTGGAACTAAAATATATGTGCTTTTAGACCTGTCTCATATAAGTTACAAATTTGATGTTTGAAACAATTTTTAATCATTTGTATCACAAAAAAAAAAAAAAATGGATATAGCTGTGCCCATCTAACATCAACACAAAAATTTCAAATAAACAACCCTGATTTGGGGAATGTATTCATAAAGCTATTTGCAAAATTGAGTGGCACACAGAGGGCTACATTTTAATGTTGTCTTTCTACACCATAATCAATTTAATAGAATGCTTTGATTCAGTACATACATGTACATTGAAAAACAAAATCATAGGGCGTGACTGAATCAAAACGAATTGAAGGACCAAAACATTCAAATTATGAGCAAAACTTTGCAAATCTGAAATGACCGGACACAAAACCCATCTGATAGACTGGACTATATGAATTTGCTGTTTCATCTTTAGAATCCAACGATGAGATGGATAACGTCACGACAGAGAGAAGATTTAGCATCCAATTAAACTCTGATACCTTGCAATCCCATAAATCCCTCTTGTCAGCCAATTTACACCGCAAACGATAACATCGGTAAATGTGCTCCACCTGTGCGCCACACCATCCTACCAACGATAGATCCATAGTTTGATCTTAATTCAATATACGCTACTACTAATTAGAAAGTTCCATTGTTTATTTGATAATTCAATATTTCTTGAGGGGTAAGCTTTAAACAGGGAAGACAATTAACAAACAATTAGCGCAGTTATTACGTTTAATGAATCGCAGGTAGAACAGAGAAAATGGAACATTAGCTAGGGGCTATTATTTTCATTTTGGGGGAAGTATGTGTATTCATTTTCTTAGAGTGAAGTTTTGAGTGGCAGGGATAATAGTAATCGAATTTACTACGTATATGAAAGAAAATATGTAATGTAACTCTGCATACGTGAGAAGCCAGGATGCTTAGAGTGTAGAAAATATCAAGACAAGAACAGAAACAAGACAGACAAAAGCACCTACAAACTAAAAAAAGAAAAGAGATGATTCTGCTAAAAAAAATAATACGTTACTGTCTGTAAAGACCAAAAAGGAAAAATCATTTTAAAAAGTCATTCTTTTCATAAAGTTACTTTGTGTGCTTATATTCAGTTCAGTCAATCTATACACAAACACAAATCTTTAACATAATCCCTGGTATTTGATAATTGCTATTTTGCTCAAAATCTATATTTTCTGATACAGTTTAGAGCACAAAAAATCATAAGTCTTTAATTTGTCAAAAAGAGATACTTTCCTAGCTTGTTTACCCTGAAGTTTTTTGAGCGTGTGTTCACCAGAGCAACGAACAAGACACAACATAAAAATTTGATTTATTATTCATATACACGATTCCATTTTTAATAAACTGGTATACAAAAAAGGGAATGGAGTCTATTTCCCATTGCCTCGATTCCATCTTTTGCTGTAAAAGAAAGTTACTTGGCTGCTTAAATTATAATTTTTATTTCTGACATCGCCATGATCTTTGAATTGAATTCTCATCATTATAGATGCAGCTCATATACTCTTTTTTCAAACAGGATGCTTTGCAATACTAACAGATCTCGAAGACGATCTTGTGGCCACGGTATATGTACCTGTGAGACTGAGTCATGCTCTATGGTATATAAAGGCAAAGCTCAACAGATAGAGGGAGCTATTAAACAAAAACACAAAGCTTGACATCTTTAAGAATGTAGATAAAGGTAAAAAATGAACATAATGAATTTAAGATGTATGTTGGTGAATTGTGCACAAATTATGATATAATGGTATACAAGAAAAAAAAAAGAAGAGACATATTAGTTCAAAGCAAAAATGACAACTGAAAAGTGAATTAAAGAAATAGTGAACTTCTGTCGTTTTTCAACTTTTCCTTTGCTTTCTATTTCCATTCAGCATACAAATACAAAATTAGGCAACATTTGCCTAATCTATCTATACTGTCCATACTCTTTAGATGTGATTTTGCATCATAATCTTAAGAATACTGTATAGTATACCATTTTCTACTTTGGAAGTCCATAAAAGCCTTCATCAGATAATACTCTTTTCACAAACCATTGATTCACAAATGACTCGACAGAATAAGCCAGTTCGTAATTACAATTTGCGCATGAGCGGATAAAGGTCATTTGTACCGAGTACAATTGACCTTTAAATGCTGTCATTTTGTACGCAATATGATGCGCACACCAGTAAACAAGTATCGAGTCCACCGAAACAAATGTGCCTGCATGGACAAATTGGGGTCATTTCAGGGTCATTTGCACCATGTACTAATTATGAAATGGCTTATTCAAAAGGAGCTGTTCAAATAAAGTAGCCAAAAATGTAGCAATATCTACATATGGAATGAAAGGAGAGAGAGACTTTTACATTCCCTTGGTGGAATGAAGAGTGTAGACGGCAGTTTCTTGTGACACGACGGACAGGATATGGCAAATTTCACAATTGTTTTGCAATTTCTCTTCTTTCCTACCATAGGGACCAGGGGTATTGAAAAATTTCCGCTATGTTCAACTAGGTGTGAATCACTGTTTCCGGTTTACCTTTTAAAGGTAATATTTATGTCTTTGAGTTCTAACCTACAATGAGACTACTCTGAGGATTCTGAATATTATATTTTAACTCTAATCATTTAGAGATTAAGAATTAACTGAAAGGTATTAAAGATAAAGTTGAGTTCTGTTCTCGTCATGCAATTACATTGTGAAAGGAACTGTCTTAAAGCAATTGGGAAAGGTTGACCATGTATACGTAAGCATTGTTTTATACTGTGTTGTTTTAGAATCATGAAAATAGATTAGAAATTTATACCCAATCTCACTGAAAAGCACATGTACTGCACACAGAAATGTGTATATGGGACTACACACACAAGTGGCATGAATGTTTGGCCCGAACATTTCAGCTATTTCTAGTCATATTTCGAATATGAGGGCACTTGAAGAGCAATCCTTTTCAGGGGATTTTCTGCTATGATGTTCTTCAAAACTGACATAAAAGGAACGAGAAAGCTCACAAGTTATTTTCTTCACCTTTCCCAGAACTCAACCTTCCCTTTAAACTTAATACTGGCTTGTGCAAGCGCTAAAATTTTTCTCCTGATTAAAACACATCTTACAAAAATCCATGAATGTTTACCCACTCCCTACGGGAACTGGGTGGTTCCTGTATTAAGCCTATGGGAATTAAAGAATTTAGTAGTCAATGAGTTAAAGGGATTCGGTAACTTTGTGGAGGCTTGATTTAATAAATTGTTGAATTTTGATATCTGTCTTGTATAATGATGTTCAGAAGGATAAATAAATAGCCAGGCATAGAAAGGTTTTCAAATAAATAATGCTATTATTAAGATATCTATGACTGAATACTCCCATTCACGAAAGCGTATGGCCATGCGCTTTAGTCTGACACTGAGTCTATGGGGGAAAATGAGTCTGGCATTTCCGGTCACTTGCATATGTTTACTTTAATGAAGCACATGATGATTTTGAAGTGCTTTTTTTTTTTCCTGGGCTTCATTTTTACACCATATTACATACACTGATAGCATGTAAGGCCAGGCAGCTCAGATTTTATCAAGCCTCTACAAAGTTACCAAATCACTTTAAGAGTACTCCATGGAGGACTGATTTTGTCTCTACTGAAGTAAAGGGGTGAAAACATCATATTCTCGTGGTTAACCCGTGGACGTCTGAATTCTCTAACTCCCACAGGCTTAAAACAGAGTCACCCGGTTCCCGTATTTAATGGGTTAATATTCACTACAGATGAAAAATCATCTTGAAAAGGTTTCCTTACAATGCCTAATGGTATATAATGGGTTTGAAGTTAGGATTACTAATGCTATAGATAGCACAATATCTAAGTTGAGGCATCTTCCATAAGCGGTTGAACTGATACCAGCTCTTGTTCACAAATAAGAAGTAGGACACAAGCTAGGGGAAATGAAATGAATACGAGGTGTTGGTGTGAATTCCACGACCTACTCAGGATCTCGTCAATTAGCTTTCCGCCACTGGTAAGGGCGGTACAGGTCACCGAGCCCATGGAGGGTTTCCCCTTTTTTTCTTTTCTTTGTCAGGAGTCCCTTCTTATCTGTCATTCTGTTACACAAGTCTTTATTCTAGTAAGTAAGGCGTGAAGAAAAATTGTTTACCCATAAGAGAAAATAATTGACCTATTTCAAATATTGCTCATATTTTTGCCACCTCAGAGGTTGGTAATTTGGTACTAAGACGTGATGTAAAAAGGTGTGTACGCTGTACACTATGACCTTAAAACTTGTACCACCCATTTTTAACAAACTGCTTTCCCTAAAACTCAAGGTCAATTAAGTGTCTCAACTGTGCTTTTCTTCAAATCTGATGACTGAGAATCAACTAATGTCAGATACAGCAAAATAACACTTGTTCATATCTAAACATTAGGATGCCAACAAATTCACAAACCCAACCAAAGTTTTGTTAAACAAGTGTCCATGATCCGTTCATAAAGCCTTCCCTCATTTTTCATCTTGATCCAACATTGTTCCGTGATATCCTAGAATGACATATTTTTCCAAAGCTCTTTAGAAGTGGACAGAGACACTGGTAAAATATATAAGATATGCACTGTACAGAAACTTAGTATTATTTTTCATTATTCTGAAGAAAGACAAGCTTTTCTTTGTCCAAAAATATCAGAAACATTATCTATATTGGGGTCTTTGATACTGTGGGTTAAGACAGTATAAATCAAACAAAATTTTTGTTCTAAAATCCATATTTCCAAGAAATACAGCTTTATTGATGATTATAAGATGGTAAGATTCGACTGTGAACTTCACAAAGTATTCCCTCAAGTCAGACTATCTTTAGCAGGCCCCTCGACCAGTCTATTCTTGAAAGCAAAATAAGCTTATTAATTAAAACCAAATGAATATATAAAATCTCTGAGTAAAGCTAGCAAAATAAAGGTCTGGTCATCAATTCCCTACTGATTACCCCAAGTCTGTCTAGCAATTAGTGCACCGATCAGAAATTATCATATTTTTCAAATCTTCATTTCAAGTAATTAGGTTAATATTCAACATGTCTGTGCTCCAGATATTCCTAATATGATTATTATTTAATAAGAATACTCGACAAATTAGCCCTGAATAGAATATTATCGGGTTATATCTCCAGACAGAGTGTGACCTCTTCATTTCTGTGCATCTTTCCACAGTACATTTGAAAATTTCTGTCATATCTGCTTTCAATATTATGGATTTATATTCTCTCTTTGTGTTTCTGTATTTCTCTACCCCTCCCAGTTTTTCTAACTCCTACATCTATTTTATTTCAGCAAAATCATTTATAAACTCTTAAGCTCTATCATATTCATATATATCTATATCTATAGTTCGTCTGTTTGGAACCAGAAGGGCGTTAACTTGTATACTTTAACACAGAGGTACATGTATAATGCAAACCTGGTTCCAAACAGACAATTTTATCTCCACTTTCCTCTGCTAACACATTTACATTTGTGTAGCTTGTTCTCTCAACTCACAATCTTTTTTGCCTGCCTCAGTCACTGTGTTTTGATCTGAATCACATTTTGTATTGACAAAATTTACACCAAATTGAGTATTTTGGGAACTTTCTTTGTGAGTTGTCCACTGGGTTCATCTGCAACAACAATTTCCATTCATTAAATTTTCTATCTCTATATATCTACTGTATTTTCCATAGCTTTAATAGGAGCCATTGGGGTGACAATGTGATGGAACTTGAGATATAGTTTTCTCCATAAATGTTGTCTTCAGCTGTTCTTGCTAGCTGCTCAAAAGACATTCCCGTTCCACCGCTTGATGTTATCAATCCCTGTCTTAGTTGGTAACTCCTATTTCTTCTGCCGCCAGTTCCTCAATGCAAGAAGGTGTTTGCCATCTTGCGAGAAGGAATGAACCAGATCCCTTTTGAGTTTTAATATTTTTTTACATTGTTCTAAAAAGTAACTTAAGAAGACACTCACCTGCAGTGAACCACGATTGGACATGCTCGACCACGGAATGACTTGTTCACTTTTCTGTAGATGATAAGGAGAAAGAGAGAGAAAGAGTCAAAAAGTTAATATCGTTTCTTAATTCATTCCTTTGTCCCTGAAAGAAATCTCTTGAATCACATAATTGTAATCAGCCCAAAGACACCATATACTGGATGTAATAAGGCCAGTCTTTAATATACTGAGAGGAAAATTCAATACAGATTAAAAAAAATCATATAGGAAAAAAGAAATTACATGGACTAAATGAATTAAAATCAATTAAACGACATCCTTCAGATCAAAAGAATGACTGACTGTATATATATATATATCAATGGGTGCAAGAGGAATCCCCCAAAGAAGAAGAAGGAATTGTATTAATTCATTTTATATCATATTAAAGAAAAGCTTCAAAACTTAATCATCACAATGAAGAAAATGTCTAATAAAATTTCAATGGATAAGAACACTTATTCAAAAGCAAGATCAAAGGTAATCACTTAAAAAGAAGATGAATCATTTTATAGGGACACAATTCAATTTGACTTGAGTTACGGCAATTGTCACTTCTGGGGTATTAAGGGAGAAGTGATAAGTAAGTGTCAAGAACTTCTTCCACAGGAAGACGATGTTCATCATTTACACAACGGAAGAAAATAAACCTGTTTGTGCGGATGTCATAAAGAGAGAGTGAGAAGAATACAAAGGAATAAACAAATAAACAAAGGAAGTACAATGTATCATTAACCCTTTCAGGACAGGAATTATTTAAGGGGTAATTTGATCACATTTTGTTCTTCAAATTGGCAACAATAATATTTTTCTTTTAGTGCTCCATGGTTCTAATAAAGTGTAATATCTTTGAAAACAATATATAGTTATTACTTTTGTTGAAAAGTTGAAAAAATAGCCAATTTTGATAAAAAAACAACGGTTTTGAACCTCTCAGTTTGTTGCCAATTTAAGGATTTTAAAGTTTATTCTTGTTCTTAAAATTCCTGGCATCAAACGCAATATGGTCAGGCAACAAAAATGGACATAGTGTGTGCAGAAATTTTTGCTCTTTCTATTCATGCATCTGATATATTTTTTAGAGCTCTGAATCAAAAGTTATTGAGCCAAACCACAAAATGTGGTCCATTGTCTCGAAAGGGTTAACTGATGAAATTACACGGTAGAATAAATTGAAGTAAAGAGAGAACAGCAATGAGGAAGTTACAATGTATGAACAGGAGGGGGTGAGAAGTTATCGAAGGAATACACGATAAACAAAGGAAGTACATTATGTCATTAATTGATGAAGTTCCAAGAGGAAAAAAATGAATGCTTTCCAAAGCTGATGTATTAATTACATATACTGGGTTTATGTCAAAGCAAAAAGTAGGTGTCAATTGCAATTTCCATAGGAAGTAAAGTCTTCATTACGTGCAATAAGGGAACATTTATTAACTAGAAGTGAAAAATCAAAGAGAGTGAGGCCAGGAGAGACACAAAAAGGAAGAGGAGAAAATACAATCCCGGCCCCCTTTCTCCCCCCCCCCCCCCCAATAAAAAATAGAAAAAGAAAAACAAAATAATGAGTAAACAAGAGTAAAGACACACAGGCAAAGAGACAGAGAGAGAGAGAGTGAGAGAGAGAGGGAGAAAAGGAAAGAGTGAGGGAGGGAGAAGAGATAACTACTAGTTGAAAATTTAAATCTTTAAACCATCTAATGATCACCACGCAGGTGTTGAGACTTTTTGGAACTGCTTGTCAAGGCATATTAGCTTTTACTATTCTTTTCCATTTCCGGAACCTTTTTTTCTCAAAAAAGATTGCAATACTTTTAAGAAATCAACTTTAGGCCATGTTAACCCTTTCAAGACAATTGGCCACATTTTGTGGTTTGGCTCAATAACTTTTGATCCAGAGCTCTAAAAATTATACCAGATGCATGAGTAGAAAGAGCAAAAATTTCTGCACTCGTTGCATCCATTTTTGTTACATGACCATATTGCGTTTGATGCCAGGAATTTTAAAAAGGAGATTAAGCTTTAAAATCCTTAAATTGGCAACACATTGAGAGATTAATAATCATTGTTTTTTATCGAAATTGGCCATTTTTTCAACTTTTCGACAAAGTTTCTAACCATGTGAATTGTTTTCAAAGACATTACATTTTATTGGAACCATGTAGCACTAGAAGAAAAATATTATTGTTGCCAATTTGAAGAACAAAATGTGATCAATTTAGCCCTTGAATAATTCCTGTCCTGAAAGGGTTAATAACCTTGTTCTAATGATGATGACGATGGGCGCTCATGTGCGAACTTTGAAATAGCATGATACATAATCTGAACATGATTCCTATAGGGTGATGCAATAACGTATAAAAATTGCCATCAAGTTAATTTCATGAAAAGTTCTGCAATTGCGGAAAAAAAAACCTTTGAACTTTTGACCCTATGACCCTGCACATCCCAAGATTCTACCTTAAAGATAAAGTTGAGCCCTGGTCATGAGATTGAATTGTGAAAGAAACTGTCTCAGAGCAATTGGGAAAGGTTGATTATATAGTATATAAGAATAGGTGTATGCTGTAAGGTTTTGGAATCACCAAAATGATAAGAAATTGACTCAATTCTGCTGAGATTCACATGCACTGCACACAGAAATATGTATATGGGACTATACACAAATGTGCGGCCCGAACATTTCAACCGTTCCTTGTCATATTTTGAATGTGAGGGCATTTGAAGAGCAATCCTATTCCTGGGACATGTCTACTATGATAATCTTCCAAACTAACATAATAAGAATGAGAAAGCTCACAAATTATTTTTTACATTTCCCAGAACTCAAGCATCCCTTTAACTTAATAATCATGGACAGCGAGCATGGCCGATAAATCAGCACCAATTACAACATCTTCAGGAACTAGGCAACCAGCTAATGTGCAAGAAAGGAAGTATGGATGTTCCATGAGGATATTGGCTTCACCACTGACGGTGTCTGCTCAGGACATGCGATACCTAGTACGCTGTCCAAAGATGCTTGCCATGGTTATAACTGCCCAATTTTCTATACCGCACACCAAACATTTGGGGGCTATATAAGGAAAATTTATGTTCCGTGGTGATTGAGTTCAAGAATTGTGAAGCATGATTTCATGAAAAATGATTTCTTATCAAGAAGAAGAAGAAGGTTGAGTTAATACAACGAATGCCAAATTTACATTCCTTGAGGGAGAGGGAAAGAGATCGAAAGAGGAATTACCAGTGAGGAGAGAGCGAGAGAGAGAGTGAGAGAGAGAGAAAAGGAGGACACTGCGATAAAAAGAGAGAATAAATCAAGTTAAAATAAAAATAGTTAACGAGAAAGAAAGAACAGCAGAGTTATATGGTACAATTTACGATACTGTTTTAGTTAACGGCAAATCTCAATAATGGATGTATCCCCCATTCACGAGGCAATCATTTAACACTAGAGGTATAGATGCAACATGACGTAAATAGCTTCCAAAGAACAAAGGCATTCTCCCGGTGGTGAAACTCACAACACGGAATCAGTATCACATCCGACTCCCCCACACGACCACGGCATGATCCTAACGATTATCGCCATCAAAATTATCCAACATCCTCACCCCCCTCTTAATCAAAGCTGCAACAACAATTCAGATACGAATTTATCACAAAGCTCACTTTCGATCTCGTTTGTTCATTTCCCTCTCTTAATTGATCGATGGTTGTATTGTTGAAAACTTAATTTGTCACTGGGGGACTAGAAGGATTCCTTAAATTTGTTAATGACATCTAAACAGGGTGGACAAAGTCCCTCTTAATCATCTCCTAAAATTAATGTGAAATGCTGAAGGGGGGTGGGTGGGGGAGGGTGGAAGAAATTCATAAAAGCTAGATGCAGAGCATTTCATTTCATTCAGACAATCCATTGCCCACTGGAACCGGGTGTGCCCTGTATGGAGTCTATGGGATTGAGAGATTTCAGTAGTCAACAAGTTAATAAAGATAAATAGCATTGCATTTTACTGTTTTACACCCATTTATGTAAAAAAAAAAAACGGTAAAAATAGAGAATTACAAAATTACGAATGGACTTAGTATTTCATAAGTAGGAACCATTTTAGATCAATTATAGCCTACCGTGCAGTAATAGGCCTAAATTCAAATGGATTGCACATTGCAATGTTATCCTCTTCACATATTTCCATATATAGGAAATATGAAAGGGACATCGGACATTGCCCTCGAAAGATTTTCGACAAAGTTAGCAACCTACCATATCTTCAAAAGATCTATTGGTTCCTAGCAACACAGTTTTTCTAAAGAAAAAAGAAAACAAGTTTATTGTCCCCTAACTGCGAGATTTGGAAAGGGTTTCCAAACTATTCATCTAATCAAAGGTATCATAGGAATAGACAGACATATTAGTCAGGCTCACGAGAGAGTTCCTAAACTTTAAGTTAAGCTCACAATTTAAAAATTCTATTTTGTAGTTAAGGACTAAGCAGACACACTCGTGGTTTCGTAACTTTAATTTGACTCAAAGTCATGAAACCCCAAGCAATCCAATGGTTAACATGAAAACTACTAGCAGCACGGGGTCCTCACTTGAAGTAATGTGCTGTGCAAACTCAACTTAGAGGTTTCACCAAGCTCTTAGTGAAGTTTGACCTCTCTGATCATCACGATTGCTTGCTTGGCTTGTAGCTTCATAACTTTGAGTGCATAATCATTGTTTTGGTCCCTTGTGAACCTTTGTTGTTGTTAAGTATAGGTTGTTGTTTAAAACTTCAAGGTTTTGCAAACTTATAAAGTTTAAAAAATATGACAACCCGTACGAACGTACGTGGAACAAATGTAATATTTCAATAAAGAGGTTTCTGATGATTTATTGCCGTGGAAATCTCAACACCCCTCAGGAAAGGAAAAATTTCCAGACATGGCCCCCGTCATCATATTGTGTCTTAATCTGTGTTTTAATCCATCCTCAATTTGCCCTAATCTACTCCCAATGCTAGCTCTGTTCCCACAGGACTAAACTTGTTGTGGGTTATCTCGCTGAATTCTTCCTCTTTTAACCACAATCCTCACTTATGATCAAATTAATTACCAAGGTTACGAGATCACTGTTCGGAACAAGGTGATGATAAGGGATCAGTGAGCCGTGTTCAGGTAGATCTTCGACAAAGTTTTCAACATCAATCATGAATTGATATTATATTTTGTCTTTGTGTATGAACATATTTTGCACACCTGAAAATATATCAGCCTTTTGATTCATAAAAACAGAAAATTTAATTGCTTATATCCTTCTAAAGCTGGATAAGTATTTATAAATCACTAAAGCTGATTCTTAATACAAAATTACATAAAACCAGAGTACATTATATTTTTCCACTAATTAATTCAAATACACAACTTATTAATCATACTGATGTACAGCATTAAGAATACATGTTAAAACAAGGCTCATACAAAACTATAGATTCTGATTTCTAAAAACTTACCACATTCTTGTAAAAATATATAATTTCCCAACATATAATGTCCTAATTATAAAAACATAAAAGTTGTCTTCATATAATGACTAACAATTTTTTTTCCTTGCTTTCCTGACGTTCTGAACACATCTATAATTGCTTCGGACCTTCTTTTGGGGACATGCAAGAACTTTGGTTAATACTAGGACTTTTAATTAGATTTCCTTACAAACTGGTTATCAGGGAGGAGAGTATATTTCACTCATGTATTCAAACAAATTCTCCCAAGTGAATATGTCAAAAGAAATCTCATCTAATTGTTTGCACCTGCAAGGAGACATGCTCTCTGTTCTTTAGAACTGAATCATAAATATTTAAAAACGCATTCAGATAGGGGAAGTTCGTTTTTATAGTAATTGCAAGGCAACAGACGCTTCATGGCAGGGAACTTTTGCCAATTGCACAATTGCAGTGCTATGATTTGTTAATTTTTCGGTCAAGACAATTTTGCGACCACTGAAAAAAAATTGATATAAACTTTCATGAATGCACAATTATCTGGTTTCAAAGTATTCCATATCAAACTTCATGATTCATGAACCAATTTTGAACTTCAAATAGAACGGACAAGCTTAATTTGATTCACAACTTGAGTGGTTAAAACTGCCGACACGTGCAGTAATGAAAAGGTTAGTGTCCTTATCTGTCAATTTTTCATTAACTATTAAGAAAGCACATACGTGTTTGTAGCTGATGACTAAATAGTGGTTTAAGAAAGAGAACACGAACCTTCCGTACATGTCTAGACCACCAAGGTTTAAAGTGATCTCCCACTGAGAGAATGACAGAATAACAGTTAGCTTACTTTCCTTTTGTTTTAAGGATACCATACTGAAGGAATAATAAGTACGTATCTCACCATATCTTTTGTGTTGCCCTCATTTCTAAGGTGATTGTTTCGACAGGCATTACTTCCTTGAATGTGTTTTGAGGATACCATACCAAACGTATTACAGGTTTATGTTTCATCATCGTTTGCGGTGCCCTCATTTTAAGGTGACTATTTCCGGAAGATTTACTCCCATCTAATAATATAGTCGTCCCTTCTTATTTACATTAAAAAAAGATCAAGGTAGAACAGATTAAATCATGGCGTCAGTAACTACCTTCAGAGGGGTGAAAATTGACTTTTGTTTTGGTTACACCTATGATACAAAATAACCACAAAAACCAAACAAAACGAAATTGTTAAAGGATGCCTCTCTTCAAGAAATCAAACATCTAGCATAATTATAAAACAGACTAGAAAGGTAAACATGCAGATGACTCCAATAATAAGTTTTCAAAGCCATACCATTCTTCTAAATGCCATATAAATGGTCCAATCAATCAGGATAAATAATTCGGTTTATCCACTTGAATGGATTTTTCTTTTGCAGAAATGATCAATATTACATTTCTAAGATTCAGCCATTTGTGGACTGGATTTTACTTCCTCTATGAATTGTGAACTCAGAAACAAAATTATATCCCTTTTTTCTTGATATTAAAGGGTACCAATCACCAAAAAATATTTTACTCTGTATGTTAGAGGTTCCATGTCTTTCTACTATATTCCAAATATGGGCTTCGAATATCACTTCTATACATTAAGAGATACTACAAGTTTAATTATACTCTCTATAAGCATAAAAGCGACTCGTGAGTAGACTACTCAATGCACCCGTACGCGCTCGCCAAGATAAGGGCTCGCGCGGAACCCAACTTGGAGGTTTGGTTCCGCGCGAGCATCTTCATGTTATCCTTTATTTCCTTCATACTGTTGACCTTTGAGGTTAATTTTATACTTCCTAGCGGTATACAAATTCCTTTTTCAGGTGGTTGGTACACTGTAAGGTCAAACAAAATAACAAAGATAAGATTGAAAATCAAGGTTAGCTGCTAAATGTATGTAAAACCTGCAAAGACAAAAATCTTCATTAAGTTTTTGTACACATGACTTCTACAATCTGTTACATAAAGTAAAATCATGACCCTCACTTCATCCCACATGGCGATTAAGTCATCACTCAACAGAAAGACATAAATTCCAGAATAACTCTCACATTTCTTTGAATGAATGAAGGATGAGTGATGTGAGCGGCTAATGCCATCACTTTTGCCATTGTTGGTGTGTCGCCATGGCGACGGTGCATCATGAAGTTCTCTGGATGACAGCCAAAACATGAGATGGTGTCCTCCGCTTGGAAGTTCTGGATGTAATGGGAGTAGCCTGATAATGGAAAACTTCAGTTGTGGTGAATGCGTTGTCTGTGATTCATTGGGGGCTTGGTTGATTTGTGAAGTGATGTGCCTTCTCTGTTTTCCCTGTGACCGTGTTTGAAGATGATGTTTGAAGATGACGATGATGATGACCAAGATGTTTTTCTTATCGCTTGGAGCAATGGTTCGGTGGGGTCCTTGGGAAGTCATTCGCAGTGCCTTATCACGTTTGATCGGTTTCATCAAGCATCACTGACAATGATATGTTCTTCCGCTGACGATTGGCTTTCAAATCTCAAGGCTTCCCCTCCTCCACTTTGACTCCGACTTCAATTCAACTTTAGGATCTTTGACTCTTTGAACAGATGCATGTTGATGGAGAAATGTAGGAGCACCATGGTCTAAGCCTCAATTTGACTAGTTATAGGGTGATCTTGGCAGGATTGTTCGACATGTGCTCCAGTGACAATTGCTCCATGGACAACATCCTACTCTAACCAAACTCCTAATCTCAATCTTGGACCAAATGCTACACCTAACCCTAACGCTAAACCTAACCTCAGACCAACTGCAACCCTACCACAAACCCTACATCTTTGACGATATAAAGCATGAAGCAATTGTCACCAGAGCATACATCGATCGGAGCACCCTTGGCATATATGTATGTCAACTTTTCCAAGATTGAAACAGGATTGATAGAGTCATTAGAGTGGTACAAAAAGTTTCAAAGTATTAACCTTCGATCCCATGAATGGATTATAGAGATGATGAATTGTTAGTGTCCATTTCCGCAGAAGGAAAAATAAGGATGATTGTAAAATAATGCTTCATGGAGTAGCACAGGTAGATGTTATGGGCTCCCATTAGTAAGGACTGAATGTTATATGCTGGCCTCTTTCATCTGCTCTATGGATGGGAAGATTAGTGCAGCATCCAGGCTAGGTGATAGCATCCTGTTACCATAGCAACGGTGATGCCAGGCTGGCTGGTTGGTTGGTTTGTTGGTTAGTTGGTCTGGAGACACACACACGATGTTGCATAGATGTTAGTGCCCGACCTTCCCAATCACTTTTGTGACTATGCAACTACTTTTGATGGGTGGAAAACAAAAGTTGCATAAACACAAAAATGATCAGGCCGGCGGGAAAGGTGGATTATGGGTAGTAGGAGTTAGTCCACAGGCGGGGTCCACATTAGGCAGGCACAAGTTATATCATTAGGTTAATTACATCATTCCATCATTAATTCAAAACACACTTTACATGGTTAATGTGGTTATACACCTTTCTTGTTAAGTTCTTCAAATTACAGATCAAAACCAATAAATGCATGCATTGAATTCATTTATCAAAAAAGTAACATAGATAATATAAACATGGACATGTTTGTTAATTCATTACAAAAAACACACTACAGATATTGATTAACCTGTTGCCTACTGGAATCAGGCAGTTCCTGTATCAAACCTATGGGGAATATGAAAATGCCGTAGTCCATGGGTTAAAGTTCTTACATCTTATCAATCTTGAAGTTAATTTGCTTTCTTCCCATCAATGAAGGCATGATAAGATTCTATTCAAACACTCTATGTGAGCTGAAGCTACAATTCTTGCAAAAATACAAACACACAAACTCTGTACTGGTAAGATTATCCCTTGCTAGGACTTATGCAAGACGTTGAGATCGAGCAGGTTAAAGAGAGAAAATATGAAGTGATGAACGCATGCTGAAAACCTGGAGGGATATTATAAGAAGGTTAGGAGAGTATTCAAGGGCCTGGCCTTGGTGTTTCTCGCTCAATTTAGATGGTTGACACACACAAATTAGCTAACCGAGGTGCCATATTAGACACAGATGAAATATTTGTCCTAGTTGCTCCCTGTCTTAAAGGCAGCCTGAAGTTCTGACTTACAGCAAACTTCTCACAGATTCCAATGAAATTCTCTACACTGAATGCTGAAAATTTAGAAATAAACGATTTCAGGCAATAAAATTTGTTAGAAAATGTATAAAAGTGTATAAAGGATAACCAAAGAAAAATAAAGAAATGAGGCCAATGAGACTAATTACTAGAAGTTGTAGTCCCATATGTGCATATGGGTGTTGGTACTTTTAAGGGTACATCGTTTTCAGGAAGTTTTCATAAATTTGTCTCAATGCATTTAGCTCATCCAAACGATACACTTACTGCATGATAAGCAGTACAAAATTACCCTTTGCTAGTTTCTATAAAAAAGTCCCATTACCAGAGCTTGGAAATACTTTGAAACCTTTAAATCTGACCAGAAAGAAGAGAGGGTGCGAAAAAAAAGTTTCTCTGATATTCAATCTGTTCACACAGGGAGTGGCTCCCCCTTGGAAAGATGGCTCGGTTCCCCAGGGGTACGTCTATTCCCTCAAGTGATAACCGAGAAAAGAAATGGGATAGATACACACATGCAGGGCACAAGTTGCTATGGAAACCATATTTGTCCCTTTTTGGAGAGAAAAAAATTGAGGTGATAAGTTAGCAAAACCATCACGAAAATGAGGGAATGAGAAAAAAAAGGGGTTTGCCGGAACGTATTTTGAGAGCGAGTAAAATGGATTGGATGACGGAGAAGGAAAAGTTTGGTGTAAAAGATATCGGGTTTGGGCGATGGAGCGTGGAATAGACCGTCGAATGCAAGGTAAGCAAATACTTTATACGGCAGACCTACAGTCAAGAGGGGGGCTGAATAGTGAAATCAGATATTTTGCCCCATTTCTTTCGTCTCTTTCCCCCCTCTCTCTCAGTACATATGGTTCTGTAAGTCTTAAAATAAATTGACCAAAGCATTTAAGGTCACTGAGCAAAGTACATTAGTTATGATAAGATTGGAGGTACATGTAGGAGGGCTTTCAGTTGGCAAGGCATGTACATGAAAAGTCATGAATGAATATTGACTCCTACAACTGAAAATAAATGTTAACACTTTGCTAGCAAAATAAGCAAAGGAAGTACATTGTACATGTAGTAGCACATTTGGTGAGAGAGGGCTTAGCAATTTCCCTTTCACTACATTTTAAAAATAAAAACAAAGGATGTTATTTTAGGCATCGCAGCATTCATTATTATTCAAATGCATAAAACTTTGGGTTGTTCTTTATTAGTAGTTTGACAAGTTTACAGAATGGTGATGTCCATATTTCATCAAGGGTGTATATAATCAGATTCACTAGAA